>CM021107.1:240657796-240688650 GCA_007115665.2 Sequoiadendron giganteum
AAAAATCAGAAAAAGTCTTGAAAAAGTCAGAAAACTTGGCAAACAGGCATCTTGGTGACAAAAAAAAAATCAAAAAGCACAAAAATCCAAAAAAATTAGAAAAATGATTGAAAATAGTAAAGAAAAAAATCATGCTCTAGTGAAAACCACTTCAGTGGCGCTTTGGACAAGTACCTTGGTGAAAACTTGGCAAACAGGTGCTAAGTGTAAATAAAGCACTCTCTATCCACCAGGACCTGCACAACTCACACATCCATTCCATCACATTTCAATAATCATCCATCCACCCATCTGCTCACATCCATACCATAGCCCGAGCTAATACCCATATCATATTCCACCATAGTACTACTTGGTATATTCCTAAGGTCAGTTTGTCCTGCCTATTTGAAGTAGTCTATAGCTTAACGCTAGGGGCATGTCCTTGAAACTAGCGCTAGATCAGATTTTTGTATATTTTTGTGCTCTTCCCAAATCATCAAAAAATCCAAAAACATCCAAATCATCATAAAAAAATCCAAAAACATGTCAAAATATCAAAAAATCTTCAAAAAATTCATCACTGAGTCTTGTCAGTCTTTCACCTTGTCGAACTACATCATCTCTGAGCTTGAATGTAGGCAAGGTTGATCTTTGATCATCCCCCAAGATAGTAAGGTTAGTCCTTTAGGCGTCTATCGCATTGGCAATCCGTTTGCCCATCTAGTCTGCATCTTAGGTTAGTCCTTTAAGCAATAAAATGGCAACCCGTTTGTCCATCTTATCATCAAGTCAGTTTGTCATCAGTCGAACTACGTGGTCTTTGTGTCTATAATGTAGGAAAGGCTAAAATCTACGGATCAGCTCATGAGACCCCTAGGATAGGTATTTAGGTTAGTCTCTTCATCATAAATCTTGAAAATACCAAAAACAACCTCAAAATATCTAAAAATCCAAAATGGTGTATCTATTTCATCTTGCTTTCACCTGTGATTTGTCATCACTCATAATAAAATAAATCGTCACCTTCCCCCTTTGGTGAGTTAGTCAGAAGAAATTCTAGTAGGTTCAAAAGTGAACACTTGATCGTCACAGTTTTGGAAGTCTAAGTCAGTAAGCAAGCAAGTTGGTCAACTCAGAGTATCAATAGCCTATCATCCAAATCAGTCCCATCAAAACCCTGATCACAACATGTCCTAGGATGAAGCTTTCCTGCGATGGACATAAGAATTAGGTACCCCTCAGTAGTTTAGTCTTGGCTAGCGGTATGAAGAACATTAGCTTGTTTGGTTTTCTTTATTTTGTCTTTTATTGACTTATCTTATTTTGCGCTCATTCCAAGGACCTCTCGATGATGCCTAGACAAAACAGGTTTAGAGAGAAAGGAATGGGGGCAGTGATCATTATCTTTTTCATCTGTTGTGCTTGTTGGATACTCTTGTAAAATAACTTAGTCATGCATGCTTTGTTTGGTTTGTAGGGAGGATGTTTTAGGTATCTTGTTGACCACATAGGAAAGCTTGATTTCTTGTGTTTTGGCCTGAGATATTTAGAATGTCTAAACTATATCCTGAATGAAGTACATATGCTAAGTGTGAACAAGAATGCTCCTATCTGTTTGACAAGTCAAATTCCATCACACTAGGTACCACGACATCATGGTCTTTTATACCTTGATGCAACATACCTATGTGTGTTATCAAACATAACGTAATTGACCCTTTGAAAATCCCAACTCCTAGCAATGCAAATCACCATCATCCTATCTAACTCTTTGATTATAAATTCTTCTATCTTCCTTCCATACTAACATGGTATCATGACAGTAATCAAAACATCGCCAATGCATACACCCTGCATCCACATAATCATTAGCATAAAAGGCACATTGCATCATATCATTATCTTAAGTTATGAGGAATAATATAAAATTTTTATTATAAGCATCTTAAGAAAGCACTGCATCATACATAATCAGTTGCATCCATTACCATTTGCATATCATTACACCTTCATTAACATACATTACAGCCATAAGATCATCATTAAAGCATGAAAAATATACAAAAAGAAATGCATCCATTAGAAACATACATCATATTACATAAACATACGAAATAGGAACATCTCATAGCATCATAATAAAACTGCATATCATACATGTGCACCATACATATCATAAAAAGGCAAACCATCTCATATATATCATCAAAAATACACTGTTATGATACAAATCAGATCAAGTGTACATCGAATACATGGTACAATGGGGCAACAATATGACCCATAAATCAAAAGGGAAAAACTGTTCATGATCAAAAGGGCTAGCCCTGCTCGCTGCTGTCCTCCCCCACCTGCTTGTCACCGTGATCCTCTACCGGTCACCTCCCTATCTGCTGGGAGAAGTCTGGAACTTTGCTTACTGATGGCACTGCCTACTGGTAATGCTACTAATAGTACTTGGCCTCCCTGAAAACCTCTCTGTACTCTCGAATATCAATTGATTGGCCCTAAGATGTGGAGGTTGCGCTCTCTAGCTATCTCCGCTGACTAATCTCCTGATCCCTCTCGGATCGTGCCTGATCTCTCTCAGCTATAACTGCAATAACCTACTACTGGGCCTCATCTTGCTTTGTTGTCAAAACCTGTACCTAGCCCTACAGCTGCTGAATCAATGCATCCCAAGGATTTGGTTGTGCTACTGGCTATGTTGCTGGCTGGTGTTGTGGTACCACCTCGGGCTGCCCATCCTATCCTACTGCTTGTTGTGCCGAGTCTCTCGGAGGTGACTACTAAGGAGGTGGTGTACCTCCTTGACCTCTACCTATTAACCTGCCCCTAGCCGTCTAGCATGGGATCAATGCCCCAAGAACTATCAACCTCAATGGAGCTTGGAACCATGCCCTGTATGTTGGAGTGACCCCTACATTTGTTGGCCCCTGATCATATGGACATGGTGGGGCCACTAACTATCTGAATGAGGACACTACCTCGGCTGTTGGAATTAGCTTCCGCCATGTTGTCTCCTTTGGGGTATAGGTGAAGATCGCCATATATTGATCATCAAGCCTATCTTGCATCTCACCAAACTGTCTAGCTACCCTATCAGGAAGGTATCTCTCTACCATAGTATGCTCTCGGCCCTACATGAACCTGTCCTGGCGAGCAAAGAAAAGTTGATGTGCATCATCATACGACGAACCTATACCCATCCACGACCTCCATGTGAACATTTTCATCTCATCCAAAACCCGCCGCCAGTAGGCCACACTATCCATACCCATATGGGTAAAGTGGATCTCTGCCTCGCCGTACTGCCACACAATTTGATCATCAATATCTATAATAATGGGTGTCACAACTGGGTAAAGCACTGGGATCCACTTCCATGCCGAAATGTGTAGAATATTCACTCCGACCCTGAGATCCCGACCATCCAGGTAAGAAAACTCATGCAAATCTTTGTACAAAGAGGCCAACAATACTAGTCCCCAGGCAAAGCACTCTCAATGAATGCACATTCGCTACCATGCCGATCCCTAACCAGGACTGAAATATCAGCCACGTAGATCAAGAGCTACAAGACTAGAAATAATAGCAGCCACAATCAACCTGTAGGTAAGAGTTGTACCCCGATATCGCTCCAAGTCTATCTGACTGTCACAAAGGATAAGCTCAGTAGCACCCATAACATCAAAGCATGCATCCCTACCCTCCTCCAGATTGTAGATCACTAGGGCTCCATGAATGGGTAATCAGAGGATGCGCCAGACATCCTCAAGGGTAATAGTGGCCTTTCTAGTAGGAAGATGAAAGGATGATGTCTCACTATGCCACCGCTCGGCTAGGGCAGTTATCATACCCAGGTGTGCCCGAGCAGTAGGGACATATGCAACATGCCACAGCCTAAGAATCCCAAGCCACTCTTGGAGATATACATGCATACCCTATAATTTCTCGAGTACTGGCCATTGGTGCTCCCTCGAAGGAAGTACCTCACAACTCTTCTGCACAAGGAAGTACCCTATAATACCCACATCGTATTTCACTTTTGAAACAGCAAAAACAACGTTGTTCTCAAAAGCAACGTAGTTTTTAATGTTCCAAACTGCGTCGTGCGGTTGACTTTGGTGCACCCTTTGGACAAACTGCGCCACGTGACGCTACTTGTGCGAGCGGCCAGATTTTGGGCCGAAACACTAAATTCTTTAACTGTGTCGCACGACGCTCTATGCATAAGCGAATCTATATAGGACCGCACGGCCCCGACTTAGCAATTTCTGTGGCACTATATAGTATTGCACCACCTCAACCTAACCTAAATCCTATTTAATGCATGCATAACGAGAAAATTGAAAGTCAGATAAGGGTACATACCACAGGCCCCATGGTGACTGGTCGTTGATGCACTCATACCAACTCTGACATGTGCCTAAGAAGTTGTTGTTGTGCCATCTTGTCCAAGACTCAGAGCTCAAGGTATCAAATTTTAAGAGGTTTAAGATTGCAAATGCATTGAAAGTGGTCTAGTTAAGCCTGAAAATTAGGGTCTTTTGACCTAATTTGACCTTCCAACTAGGGTTTTGGTCCCCTGATCCCATTTTCATCCAACTAAAAGTCATTCTGCATTCTTTCTGGCATTTTAATACATTTTTTCGGTATTCCAGGGCATTTCTGGCCTATTAGGCACCTTATCATCTTTTTACGCAAGATCATCCAGAAAATAAAAAAAATTGTCCGATCTCTTGAGGGGGCAATATCCAGGAATATCCTCTCACTAAGGAAGCAATGGGGCATCTGAAAAATTTAAGAAAATTTTGAACTTTTAATCATAACAGTTTATTCTTTGAATCAATTTAACAAGTACATTACTTTAAAGAGGGGCAAAATGTAGACATGGAAAATGTACAAATGTCATTTTGGCACACTTGATCCCGATTACTAATAACATTCCTTCATGAATCATACTCTCAACATTTCATCATAATTTTGTCTCTTAATCTAATGAATCATTATTCATCTGATCAGGTCTATTACCTCCTTTGATTAAATTAATCAATTTAATTTAATTAACCTTACATTTCTGTTTAATTAAATAATTCATTTTATTTGATTAAATATCTAAAGTCTTCTCATTAAATTAAATAAATTAAACCTTATTTGATTTAATCTAACATATTCCTCTGTAAGTTAAATAAATCAAATCATTTATTTAATAAATCATTTTCTCTCAATTCTGATTTAAATTAATTCATCTATTTGAATCAAAATTGTCAAATCATCTAATTCTTCATTAAATTAATCAAAACCTTGATTAAGTTAATCCCTCTCACTAAAATCTTCTAGAGAATGCAACTTGCACAATAAATCAATTACTTTGATTTATTTAATTCTCTATTATCCCTCACATGGCATCAAAAGGGAATATTCCCTCATTTGAATTCAAAAAGGCCAAGTGGACTTGGTCCTTCCAAGAAGGCATTTAAAGCCTCTTACATGTCCTTGGCCTTGAGCCAAGTGACATTAACTTCATTTCCCTTCCCTCTTCAACAACTCATTTCACAAATTCAAATTCAAACTAAATGAATTTATTGGCACTTTGGCCAAAATATGCATAACGGTCAACCATTCACATCATGACATGTGGCATTCAACCATTAGATTGAAGGTTAGTCCCACATTGCTCAAATCTCTTTCATTCTTCCAAATTGAAATCTATAAAATGGAGGCTTCTCTCCTCATTTCTCATCCACAACTATATGCAAAATTACTATCTTCACATGGAGAGATAATTTTTCCCATCACCACTCAAGCATTCATCATTTTAAAGATTTGTAACAAGGTTATGCTCAAATCTCTTTGGGAGATTTGACCAATTTTCAATCACTCACAATTGCAACTTAGGAGTTGGGAAAGGGCCAATTTCAACATTCAATTGGCACCAATTCCCCTATGGGATCACTATTCTATTTGCTTAATTAGAATTAACACTCATTTGTTTAAGTTTTGTTCTTCATTTCTTCCTAGTTTAAGTTAAATAAATGGATTTCATGGGGAATCTCTCATGCTTGTTTGTATATTGAGCTACCAATTTGACATGTTTGTTTCTCTTGTGCATTTGCAGGTTTAGGGGTTCAGATTTTGGCACTAGAAGGAGAGTTGACTCAAGAATTTAATCACATTTTTCAAAATTTCCTCATTTTTTAACTTTTTTTTGCAGATCACAAGGAAACAATTCCGCGGTGTTATTTTGCGCCGCTCTCATAGGTACGGCACAATACTGCACCGCTTTCAGAGGTGTGGTGCTATACCGAACTATGCAAACTTCTAAACCATGCCGCTTCTCCTTTACCTGCCTATCAATTTCAAAATTTCTAACCACACCGCTTTTATCTCCGTGGCACTATACTGCATCGCTCTCAACACCACGGTGCCATATTGCACCGCATTTTTCCAAATCATGCCGCTTCTGCTTTCCCACCGATAAAATTTAAAATTTCAAACATAACCGCTTCAAAAACAGGGCCACTTAGCCATATTGCGCCGCATATTTGGTCTTTGTTCCTGCAGAGCGCCCCTCACAGTCAAATGCTCGGCACTATATAGCACCGGTTTTTGTCCAAACTGTGCTGCGGAAAATAGTCAGGTCTGAAATTTTGCATGTGCTTTTTAAATTTTGGATTTTCTAATTCTTGACCTTGTTTGCTATCTTTTTGCTCTCTGGTTTTTCTATCATTTTGCAGGTTGGAGCAAATAAAAAGCAAAGGAAGAAGTCCATCATGACATCATGCTCATCATACACCAAAGTGTTTTTAGACACTAAAGTGTTGATCAACACTTCTTGAAGAATGTTAAATTATTCTTTTTGAGAGAAATTTGTTAATGTCATTGGCCCTAGAAACACTAGATTCATTTTGGGTTTAAAAAAAAAAGAACAAGCAAATTTACTTTTCCAAACAAAGTAGGAAATTCATTATGGCACCATGTTCATTATGCACAAAGTGTTTTTAAACACTAAAGTGTTCTTCAACACTTGTTAAGGATTTTAGATTCTTGTTTAAAAGAAATTTGTTAATGTCATTTGCCTTAGAAACACTAAACTTCTTTTGGGTTTAAAAAGAACAATCAAATTTCTTTTCAAAAGTTGCAAAAGGGCTAAAAAGAACCTTAGGAACAACATACTATATTTTTTTTAAAGGTTAAAAATTGAACAAGGCAATCTCACATTTCCTTTGGTGCTTAAAAATAGCTCATTATTGCTTTGAGGGATTTAAAATAAACATGTGTTTTTTATGCATTGTAATCTTTTTTGCAAAGTAGTGTCATTTAAAAAGGCATATGCGCTTCTCTCGTGCTTCACAGAGATTTTGTGAATAAAAAGTCTTTTTGGTGACACTAAGTTGCATAAAAGATTGCCTCCACATTTCAATTTGGGTACCTAACAATTGAACAAAACATGCGAGTGTGAGCATGGCATATTGTGAAGGTTCTCCCTTTGTTTTTGAATAAAGGTTGATTGAATGACGGGATATGCTATCTCGCTATTGTTTATCTTAGCGGGCCTGCCTTGTTGGAAAAAGTACTCACCCAAGGGAATGACCCAAATGGGAGCACGCTAAAGCCAAGTGACTTCCAACTGGTATATAAGTGTCGATTCTTGAGGAAAGTTCAAGAATCACGAGGATTATTTTAACAAGAAGGGAAACAATGATCTCTCACCGTACTGGATAGTCCCCCACGAATAAAATGTCCGAATTAAAGCCCTTTGTCTAGAAAAGGTCAAATCCTTATCTATTTTGTTGGTGCAAAAGGTCATGTCCTTTGAAACCACCCCACGTTATACATGCGGTTTTGTTGTAGAGATGAAAATTATGCCATGTGAGATTCATGGAGTTATCTTCTAGTTGTTTCTTTTCAAAAGGGGTGATGTTGGAGGTAGGAATTAATGTGTTGAGAGGACTTGATGTTCCCTTTTCAAGTAGTAAGCAACTCTCAAGCTTGAGGTCTATGTCAAATTGTTAAACTTTTTTATTATAGACATGGTTCATTTTGCGATGAAGGGTCTAGGGTACCACATGCATCTCATGTATCCATGGTCTTCCCAAGAGGAGGCTATAGGAAAGGTCATAGGGCATGACATGAATAGGAGATTAGAATGTAACCATTATGACAATAATAGGTAAAGTGATGACACCAAGGGGTTGCTTTGTAACATTGTAAAATCCTCTAATGGATAAGGAATCAGACTGGATTTTTGATCTATCCATGTGTAACCTATCAAGAAGCTTCACACTACACACATTTAGGGAAAATCCATTGTCAACGAGGGTCCTTTTGATGCCTATTCGATCATATTGGGCTATTATCATAAAGGCTTCAATTTTCTATCATAATTCTAATGGAGGGAGATCATGTTGATAGAAAGTAATGTCCACATTAGTTGTGTTCATTTCTTGTATGAGAGTTGCCACATCATTAGCATTTGTACTGGGAGGGACCACTATCTGTTGCAATTTCATTTGAAGCATAGAATGATAGTAGAATTTTGAAGAAGATCCCAAAGGGATATCTTGGTGGGAGTATTCTTAAGTTGTTCAACCAAATCATACTCCCTAAGTTGTGAGTTTAAATGAGGTGTCGTAGGTAAGATGAGGTTGGGAAATGGTAAGGGTGTTGAGGTAGTTTGTTCTTGGGGATGTGGGTTATTGCGAGCTAATGGGACTTCTAAAATTTGTCAAAATTCTGCCTAATTTGGGCATGACTGGTTACTTTTAAATGACTGGAGGTCTGATAATTTAGGTTTAGGGTTTAGATTATCCATGGAAAATTGATTGGTACCTTTTAAAACCCTCGCATTATATTTTAACGTTGACTTGTTTTTTAGGGCTACCGATCACTTAAGTCATCTGACTAAGCCTTTCCTTCATGCTCTTACCAGCCCCTTTTCACCTAACTTATCGGTCTTCTCTTTTCCACTTAGGCCTAAATTTTGTGCCATCGAGGGTTTTTCCGACTGGCCCCACCGTTATATTATATTAGTTTTTATGAAGCTTACCGGACCACCCGATCACGGGTTTTGATTTGGACCGTTCCTCGCGAACCTTGGAGATTTTTCTGCTGATGCAACTAAGGTGGTGCGAGGTGTGCGAGATGCCACCATCTATCAAGTATGGAGGTGGGGCCCTCTCCTGATGCGCCAATAGTGACAAGTGGATGTCTTTTCAACAATGGGAATTAAATGATGAGGATTAATGATGACCATCCCTCGCAGGCCTCGCACGATCAGATTAATGTTCTCAAAGGTACCATGAGGTTTGTGAAATAGTGATACATGGCTTGGCTCTTGGAACAACAGGGGCTAGGTGGGGCCTACTGCCCATTCACGGATTCCTATTTTCAAGGGGTATGATTGGCTATTATTTTTCCCAGGCAGTGATGTGGATTTTCAACGATCATTGACTCAATCTGAGTCGTCCGACTTTCTAGGTCCTTTTCACATCAATGGTTTGATTTCAAAGGGTTGTTGTTCACCTGTGTGAGGATTTTTTGTGCTCTATAAGTTGTTTAATTTAATGGCGCAGGTTTTTTAGTGGATCTCCTCCTGATCTCCTTGTGTGCGAGTGGTATCCTCCTGATAAATGCAATGATGGGTTGTACGCCATTGTTACATAAGCCTGGAATAATTTTGTGGTGGCGATATCAACCACAAATCACTCACATGCTCGTACAACATTTGGGCAATTAATATTCCCTGCACCAGTTTGCTCTATAAATGCCTGCTAAATTGCTTAGCGTTATCTTCACATTTTGAGTTGGTCTGTTTGTAGGTGGTTGATTTTCTTGTGGTTTCTAGGTATACATTTTCCATGGCTATGTCTGTAGTGTGACGAAGTGCTAGAGTGGGTGCGAGGAATTTGCAGTGCAAAGATGAACAACCGATTCCTGGTGCTCCTGAAGCGATTGTCCAAGGTGTGGGCAAGCAATCTGGGCGCTGCAATTCCCTTGTTGTGCTCTTTTCGAGCTCTGGTAGCGATGGGTCCAAGACTGACTCGGACTATCATTATTATTTTGTGGCCATGACTGAGCTCATGGGGGTTGACGAGGAGGTCCTTGCGGTTTCCCCAATTACTGCAATGGCACCGTGTCATGTTGTTGGGACTATTGTTGGTATGGACAAGAAAAAGAGAATGGATTCACTTCACACTGAAGTGAGAACAATGAGTTGTCACCTGTACCGGGCCCATGTGTTGGCTAAGTGATGCTGGTGGGTCGTTTGTATTGTTGGGGTGGTGCTCTTTTGCTGTCTAATGCTATTCTGGTGGTTCGTTTTGATGTGGACATGCACCTGTGTGGAATGGTCTTTTGTTTTTTCCTCCGACTGAATACTGAGGTGTAATCGTTTTGATTCCTCAGATCGTTTATTGTTAATTCTAATGATGAGGAATATTTTTTTGAATGTGAATTCGAATTTCATTTCATTAAAATGAAATTCATTTTGAAATTAACAATGGAGCTCGATGCTTGTTGCTCTCCTTTTCTATAAAGGAGATTTAACGGCTCATTGTTATGGTCATATTTTTGTGTTATGAAGCTTAGTGTATGTACAATCAATTTTTACTATGGGATTTTTGAAGGTATTAACTAGTAAGTCTTTCTAGGTCGGGAATATTATGAAACAAGCAATCTTTTCTTATGTAATAACAGATATTGAAGCAAATGAAAATCTATTAGAACAATTGCTCTCCTGGTTACATGCCATGGATTGTGAATGAGTTTATCAATGGTATATTTGAATGTGTACTTCATTTTCTTGCTTTAACTTAATGAGTTAATCAAACGCTTGAAAATGAGTTACAAATTTGTGATGATATACTTAGGATTCATTGAGTATTAATTTAAAAAAATAAACTAAAAATATCATAGTGTAAATCATTATGGTGATAAGTTTATGATGTTTGGGTTATGTTTTGTATGACTCTTGCCCAATGGATGAGGCACTGGGTAATTTCTTCAAGATATTTTTGAGGCACAAGGTTGTAGTTCTAAGTATGGTGGTTCAAGATCTGAACAATTTAAAATATCAAACCCTATCTCTTTTGAGATACAAATCTTACGTTAATTTTCAATCTCATTGCTTTAAGATAATTGTTATTATTCTTTGGTTTGCCACAACCAGGGTAATTGCTATCTTACTGTGTTGGTGGGGACTGTATCTGTATGAAGAAGTGTTCTTACAGTCATAAAAAAATTTTATGAACACACTTAGGAAAACCCTCCTTGGTTTCACAGAGCCAAAAGTGTAGGAGATCTCGGTCTTTGACTGAATCTCGTTAGTAGGCCACTAACTTTGTTAGTTCTTGAATATAGAGGTCGGATACCTCTTAGGGAATTACAAAGCCTTAGTTGGAAAAAACACCAACAAAATGGTGACTCTACTAGGGAGAATCTGTAAAAATTATGATTATAGAATTTAGCCTTAAGAGTCATTACATAGAGTCAAATGATTTTTCATTCTGAACTTAGTTCAAATAGTGAAAGTTTTCATCCCAAGAGTAAGAAGTTGTTAAAAAAAAAAAAATCCTATGATCTGTGGTGTTCCATTGGAGAAAGACTCAGAAGTTTTGGTTGGAGAGAGTACTGTTATAAATTTCATTATAATAACTGACATATTACTTGTAACCATAAAGGTTAAACCTAGTGAAATAGGCTCTTTTCTTGAATCATTAGTTAAATGGTGGTTCTATTGGGTAGAAATTTTGAGAAATTTAAGAAAGAAAAAAGAGAAAAGAGAAACCACAGTAGCTGGAGGCAGCTATCCAAAATCATTTGTTTAGTGGAGCTGAATGTTAAGTTTGGATGGTGATAGATTATGGATTTGGAAGATATTGGTAGCAACATGATTTCAAAATATTTGAGGTATGACTCTATTGTGGACAAAGACCCAGGATGTAACAAGCTTTAAAAGGAATTTCATATTCTTTTGAAATTGAGTCCTCTGTTAAGAGGTGGTGACTTTGTCTGAAGAACCAGTTGATATATGAAGGAAGTCCCAGATCTGTGATATTTATAGTCAGGGAGAAAAGATTAACAACTGCTACCAAAATTACCAGGTATAAGAGGTTTCCTATATGAGAAGTCAGACATAAATATGCAAAGGGAACACATCTCATTAATCCCTTCAGGGGGTTTTGTAACTCAAAGGTATATGTCTTTTATTTTACGTAATATCAATGGTTTCCCTAATCTAATTCCTAAGAAGATTGGGAAGTATTTGCCTAAATACACAGGGCCAAGTGTAGAATCCACCTCTAAGCATCTACAGGATTTTATAGATGTAATGGGGGATTATGAAGTCAGTCATGAGGATGTTGTTATGAAGTTGTTTGTGCAATCCTTGAGGGGTAATGCCAGGGATTTGTTTTCATATCTACCTACCTATTCTGTTAACTCATGGAATCAGTTGGTGATAGTTTTTATTGAACAATTTTGTGAAAGTGTCAATCCCAACATATTAAGAAAAGGTTTTATGGGAATCCACATACAGGAAGATGAGCTAGTCCTGTATTTTAATCTCAGATTTTCAAAATCTTTAAGAGAAATCCCTAGAGAAATAAGACCAAGTGAGGCTGAATGCTTGGTTGTATATCTTGGTGTTTTTGACAAAAGGATGGGTTACTTATTAAGGGATAAAGAACCTACAACCTTGCACTAGGCATATCAAATGGCTATGGAGATTGAGAACAACATGAAATACTCAATGATGAAAGGGTATCTAGCTGTAAGTATTGATTACCCTGGCATAACTCATACTAGTAAAATTTTGGAGTTGGCTGCATAGAACACTCTTTGTGATAGGAGTGCTTTGACAACTATAATATATCCACCATTATAGTGTGATGATAATGAGATCCAAGTTGAAAGCCAAGTCAATTTGAGTGGTGGTGATCAAAATTATTTTGTGCCAGAATTGTATGAGATGAAGAGACAAGAGGAAGAATCACCATATGATTTTTTCTTGAGATTTTTGGATGCTTTGGTAAAAATTCCTAGAGGTCTCAGATCTAATGATTTTGAATGCATTGACTTGTTTTGTGAACTTTATGAACTGGGTTTGATTTCCCTGCCAGAGGATTTGAAACCTGCTAACTTGAAACAAGTCCTTAAATGGATAGAGATTGCAAAATCAGCCAAGGGTATAGTTACACAAATGAAGATAATGCTTTCCCTTTTGAAGAAAGTTGGAAAACTACACAAGAGCTTGAGGGGCAAAGTGATGAAGGATTAGGTGAGATACCCATTATTTTTCCCTATCATTATTGTAATGCACATATCGCTGAGATTTTGTTACAGGCTAGTGATTGTGATTTTAGAAGTGATGAAATTGCATTACCGAGGATGAAGTGGAGCCTCTCCCTTTACCATAGTTGTATGGTAATATGGAGCCTCATGATTTTACTTATTTCCAAATGGGTGGACAACTTTCAAAGGATGAATGTTTAGAGTATATCCTAGGTGTACTGGCAATGGAACAAGTTTGTTATGAAAATGTTGAAGAATTTGAAGACAATCAGGTGTGTGATCAAAAGAATAATACTGGATATAACCAACATATTGATGAATATATTGGTACTATTGATTTTCCTAATTGTTTGTATGAAGTTGAGATTGATTTGTTGTTACCTTCTGACATTGATATTGCTGGTGAAAAGTTTTCAGCTTATAATGAAGGTGACATTGATATTGCTGGTGAAAAGTTTTCAGCTTATAATGAAGGTGACATTGATATTGCTAGTGAAAAAAATTTAGCTTATAATGAAGGTAATATTGATATTGCTAGTGAAAATTTTTCATCTTGTGCTGAAATTTTCACTTATAAATTAACACATACAGTAGGTGGTGTTGAGCACAAGGAGGCCAGTGCATACTATTGTTTCTCTATTTCCCATGTTGAGATTGATCTGTTTGACTCTATTTTTGAGGTTTTTCATTTGGGAATGGATGAAGGAATGCAAGAGGAGATGTATACGGTGGGGCCTGAGATGAATGCGTTTATGCATTCCCTAGAGAAAGATGTAACTTATATTTCCCACCTCTGTAGTATCATGATGTGTTCCAAAATGTGTGAACATAGGTGCTGGTAGCCAAGCTTATGTGAAAAGCACCAGCGTGAGGATTCCCCAAGTCATGTATCTTCCTTCTTGTGCTATGAGGGTGTGTGTAACATGCACACAATTTTCTATGACAGTTTTTAGTTCGATGTGTGAGCTGATGTTGATGCTAAGATGTGTGATGTCAAGGACCAGATAGATTATGAATGTTTATGTTTCTTGGCTCAATTGAGTAAGAATTCAATGAATCATGATCAGGAGTAGGGCAAGGAAAAATTTCATTATGGTCATATGTTACAGTTAATGTTTGGATACAGTGTGCTAACTAATCAAATGCACATGAGTATTAGAAAACATTATGATACTTCCAGGCATGCTGACTACTCCAGTAACTTAGAAGCATCAAGAGGTAAAATTTGCAAACTTGGTTTACTCTAGGTAACAAAGAATTTTCTACATTCAATTTTCTACAGATTCTATTCTTACATAGTTTTGAAATAATTGAGATAAATTATTCAAAATTTTATGTCAAGTTTCCTAACTCTAATTTTTTTAATTTTCATTGCCACTTAAGGGCCTGTTTTTTACATGATGATCCTGCACATACCCTTAACTTTGAATTTCAGGGGTAATCTCCTAATTTAGTATAAATAAGGGGTTAATTCACATAGTTTCACCAAAGATTTTCAAGAGAGCATCTTAATACTTTACAAGAGAATTATAGAGAACTTCAAGAGCATTCATAAGGCATTTCAAGGTAGATTTCAAGTGCTTATTGCAAAAATTCAAAGTCTTATCATCATGTCAAGGGTTTAATGTATCCATGTGTGTTGAGCTAAGAAGTTAATGTTGCATTGAGGATCTATTCACAAGAATAATTTCACATCCAAGATCTACATCCTTCATGGCCACTACATGTTAGTATGCAGATTTGATTCACAAGACACCATCCAAGGTGACATCATTTACATGCTTCATGTTTCATGCTTCATTTCATTGATTTCATCATTTGGTTTAATTACCTGCAATGGGTTTGAATGATGAAAACCCCCATTCACTAACAAATCAACAAGTTTGCTGCCCTTGAGTGTGTGATTTCAGATTTTACAAATTGAAGATCAAGTTGAGCAAGAGTTGGAGCAAAATTGTCAAAGTTGCAAAGTTGTTAAAGTTGTCATTCAAAGTGCGAGATCACGGAAAGAGCTCTACAGAATTACATACAACCTCCCATAACTTGACAATAGGGAATTTAAGAGTGCATACATCAAGGAAAAGGATCTTGAAATCAGTTTTTTAAAACCCTAAAAGGACCCATTCACCATTGAATGCAAATAAGTCCTCCATAGCTCAAAAACAACAACTTTTTAGCTAGGTACATAGCTTTTATACTCTAAAAAAATACCCCATGGTTGCTATAACAGTTAGGTTACATTTTTGGTTGTTATTAGCATCTTATTTTGCATAATTTGAGGTGATTAGGGATTTGAAAAATAAGTGGTCCATCACTTTGTTAACTCATTTTGGTGGGCCCTATTTCTCACCTTATCATTTTTGGTGAATCCGACTCATTCAAAATTGCAATTTTCTAATTTTTGGAGTCTCTTATTGCATCTTAAGTTAAAATCTTGCATTCATTGCATTTAGATTTTCATTAAATTAGGGTTTCTTCTTTTTCATTTAAATCTTGCATATCATATATGGTTTATATTTGCATTGTGTTGCATTTTTCTAAATATGAAAATTACAAAAACAAATCACTCATTTTGCATCTCATTTAGATCTCATTTAATTGCATTTGAAAATCAAAACAAAATTACATTTAAAACTAGGTCTTGCATTTCATCTTTCTATTGCATTTTTACATTGAATTTCTAGAAAATCTGAAGCCAAATTTCACCATGTCAAACTTAGAATTGAAAGTTAAAACTAAGAACTTGTAAATCATTAAAAAATAGTTTTAAAATACCTAAACAAGATGCATTCGTATTTACTAGCGAACAGGTCTGATCTGTACCTTTTGGCATTTGAAAAGGAATTAAATTGACTCTAAATTCCATAGAAAAATTCTAGAAATACCTAACCAAGACCCATTCGCCCTTACTACAAATGAGTCCCCATTAGCTACAAATCTACAATTTCAAGACATTAAAATATCAGTTTTTATGTTCCTTTTGGTGCTATCATCTTTTTGTTTCAATTTCCCAATTTGTTGTTTCATCAATTTCATTGCATTTAGCTTAATTGCTTCATTTTGGTGCATTGTTAAAAGTTCAAAATTGCATCAAAACATTCTATTTTCAGCTTATTGCATTATGTAATTAGTACATTACCATGTTTAGGTTTGAAATTCTAAAAATAGAGAATTGTTTAGGCAACGTGTGGAAGTCCTTGTTTTCTCTAGTTGATGTTTCAAATTGTGTTTTTGGCAATGACCCTAATGAAATTGAGCTTACTCATGCTCACACAACTCCTAATGCATGTCCTCCTTGTGATGTTGATATCATTGGAGAATATGATTCCAACATGAATGAATTCATAAATGATTGCCTTAACAACCTTGAGTCTAATGCATCCTTTTATCCTTCCATGAAACAACCCACGCAACTTGAGATGTTTGATCTTTCACATCCTGAAACTGAGTCACAAGTTGAACCTAAGTTCCCTAATATAGGTGAACCTAGCACATGTAAATAAGAAAACATCCAACCATCCTATGTCAATAAATTGACCAACACATCAATCAACCTTAAAGAGACATTTGGAAAAGGATTTACGATCTTACACAAACAAGGATGTGATACAAAAAATGAACATGAAATTCATCAACTCCTAGAGAAAATACCAACTAAAGAAACTAAAGGGATAAGATATCAAGATCCCCCTCTCAACATAAGTGCTTCTAAAGAGTTCATAAGGATTTGTAGTGACGGTATGATTGTCTTAGATCCTCCTCTTGATATAATTGTCCCCCTTCCTAGAGAGCAACCCATACCTCATAAGGATAAGGATAACAAAGACATGATTATCTCAGGACATGCAGCCCTAATCCCACCTAGAGAAGTTGGTGAATCTAGCAAGTGCAAGAGGCCCGACAAGCTACAGAAACTAAATTTCCCTTGTTTGCCACCTGAAAGTGAAAGGAAACTACAACTACTTCTAAACAAAGAACTTATAACATTACCACCAATGAAAGACAAGCTAATATGTACTATATCCTAAAGATGCAAATGTTCCACATTTTTTATACCACAAAATCCTTGGACATTACTAATGAGTGTCGTGCATTCAAATCAGTATTGAGAAACTCACTTTGATGGAAATGATTTCCATCGAGTGATTACATAACATACCCTTCCACTCCTTATCATGTAATAGTTGTAGAATCTAAAATAATTCTCACTATTTCATGTTTTACACCTATTGTAAAACATTTTGTCTAATGCAAGGAGCTCATTTTCCTCACTTACCTTGGCTCATTCTCATCTTGCACAAAGTGGGGACAAGAATTTGATAGCCTTTTCCTAGTAATGTATTTTTCGGTGTCCCTTTGGCTAGTTGCCCACCTTCTGTTTATACCGACCGAGATTGGGAGGTGGATGACCTGCTTTAGGTTGAGTCACTTGTACCTTATTAGTCTTTTTATTTTTCTTTTTTCTTTTTGATTGCATGTGTGTAATGCTATCCCCCATGACATTTCATTTGACTCTCTCTTTTGTGAATTCTTCTATTTGTATCTCCATTCATCTCTATGTCATTTGTCTTGGGTTTTCCTTTTGGGGATGACACAAGGCATCAAGACATTCATGGGTCTTCCATGTTGACCCAAAATCTTTCTCTTTATATTTTCATTTGTCTTTTATTTTCCTTTTGGGGATGAAACAAGGTATCGAGACATTCATGTTTCTTCCATGTTGATTCGAAAGGCTTTTTAATTTTATTTTCACTTTATTTGTGTCATTCTTCTAGTTATGTGAGTATTTGGGTAATGATGGCAGTTCCATACTCTATGACAACATTGTAGCATAGACATATTGACCCCAAATCTATGGATCCCTTATGTGTTTCTGGGGAAACCCTTCCTTCTTATTTCATGATGCAGCTTGCTTTAGAAACATATGACTTGGCATAGGGTTTTCTGAGGAAATCTCTTATGTCTTAGGATAAAAAACATTGGATACTTTAAATCAATTTCGCATGGTAATGGTGTAGAAACCACTTTAAAGTGGGGGCATACATTGATGACATCTTCTGGAAAATTTGGTGGCATCATTTTCCTTTTTTCTTGTGATGTGTCCTCTTCTTGGTGGTTTCATTGGGTTTGATGTCATCCAAGAGTGTACAATCTATTGACATGGAATGATGTGAATGAGGCATCCCATGGGCAATGATCTGACAATTTTGACTTGTCCTCTTTGGGAGAAATTAGGCACAATGCTCCCTAAGAGGAAGACCAATACATGAACCAAAAAAAATCCCCTTTAAGAAATTTTCTTACATGAAATTCAAAAGCATTTACAAAATAATTTTCATTATGGTGCCTTGTTAAAGTTGTTAGGAGGATAACTTCAGTATGGTTCTCTCATTTTCTACCTCATTGGGATAACTCACCTAGTGAATAAACTGAGGTTCCACTACCCTAGAGTGATCATACATATTTTTGGACAACTCACCTAGTGGAAAAACTAAGGTTCCACTAACCTAGAGTGAACAACATGTTATGGACAAACAACCACTGCCTCACATTAAGTTGAATCAGTTGTGCTTGATCCTTTGTTTTTTGTTTCTTTTTTTTGGCCTTTAATAGGGTATGATCATGTATCTTTGTTATTGATGCATACTTAAGTGTCTTGAATGTCTACTTTAGAGTGATTTTGACATGGGGTCATCCTCTCACCAAAGTATGAGCAAAATGTAGTAATGGAAAAAGTAGCCTTTTCCCTTGATTTCTTAATAATTGACCTTAAATTTGAATTAATGGTGTCTTGGACTGGTGTTGTAATGTTTTGTACACATTGACACTATTCTAAGACCTTTATTTAGCTAAAAAATTCCTTAATTGATCCTTTGCAAAGTTTTTGTAAAGTGTTGTAACACACTTTCACACTTTTCTAAGATGTAGATGCTTAATTGAGCCTAATGGACCCCTTTCTAAGTAAAATGTACATAATGGCTGCCTTTTTTAAGTGTTGTGAATAGTTTTAAAGTAATTTCACACTTATCTAGGTGGTCTTAATTCATTTTGGTTGATTGGAGTTATTAACCCCCTTTTAATTCAAATTTAGGCCAATATTTTAACCAACTAAAGATCTATCTTGACAATCATAATTTAACTACCAAATTATTTCTTTGGGAAAAATTTGGTCTTGGTAAACTTAGAGAGGACCCATTCTCCCTTAATGATGAATGGGTCCTCCATTAACATGACCCCCCTTTCTTAGTTCATCTAGAATGGATTTCTAGCCTTCTTTTAGCTCCCTAACACTTGGTCCTGGAAACTTAGCCAGGATCCATTCGTCGTTAACGGTGAATGGGTCCTCCCTTAATGAGAACCCAATTTTTGAATGTCATTTTGATGGGAATTTAATTATGTTTCTTTCTAGATCTGGTGTCATCCTTAATTCTTTGAATTTCGAGGTTAATCTCCTAACTTAGTATAAATAAGGGGTTAATTCACATAGTTTCACCTAAGATTTTTAAGAGAGCATTCTAATACTTTAGAAGTGTTGGAAACACAAGGGTAGACAAATGAGAGGGGGGTTGAATCATTTGTCAGAAAAATTATACTGATTAAACTTATTCTCAGATTTGATAAATAAACATGAAAGCATAAACCATCACCACATCAAAAACACACATAACACCAAGATTTTTTACGTGGAAACCCTGTTAGGGGAAAAACCACAGTGGAGGCTAGTCCACAAGTTTATACTCTATTAAAAGTATTATAAATGGGGAATGCACATGCATTTAGGAACACTTCTTAGAGTTCATTTCTCAAATACAATAAGGCTCACTACCCAAAGGAAGACTCATTGTATTACAGTCACATTCAAATTACATCTGAAACATATAGAACTAAGAAAATAACATCTACCAATGCCTGATTACAGTTCTAGTTAAGCACATAAACACTTTCTTTTGCTCACTCTTCTTCACACTTTACTTATTCCTTCAATATATCTGAACATTATTCACACGCAACAAACGACACATCGCACACCTTGCATACCATTCTCCTCAAAATAATCGATCATATATATCCACAACTAAGGATAACATCAGCTACATGTTGGCCCAACAAAATATGAAATGAGTACAAATTATTGACCCAAATTAACAAAAAATTATTAATGTGAATCTACCAATGTTGTCCAAAACATAGTAAGGACCCAAAACAACATGTCTTGAACATGAAACACCTTAAACAATTATCCTCAAAGATCCACAACACACTACAATCACCCTATCGGACATGATCATGAAGAACATGAACTCACAGAAGAAAATCACCAATTGCGAGAAGAATAATCAATGCGAAAAAACAACAAAGATAGAGAAAAATCTAGAAACATCCATAAGAATCATGAATCACCACAGAAGCATCCACAAAAACTCAAATTACTAGAATCACATCATCTTCTTTCAAGAAGAACAACTAAAGCAACAAAACAACTATCAAAACATAGATACTCAAAACTTAATCAAATATTCATGAGAACCTCTAAAACTTCATGTGGATAAACTAGATATACTTGAAAACAAACCCTCCAATCCACAACTTCTCATCATTAACTGAGCTAGCCATCATATTGAACTTAATTACATCACTGACAACTTGCAACTTATTTTATTACAATTTTCTCAATATCCTCGACATATAGAGCCTTAAAGACATTAATGCCAATAGTGTTGACATCAATGAGAAACACGTATCAGCAATATCCAACAATCTCCAACTAAATAGAATTGATGGAAACACATGATGTGAAAAATACCATCAATGATACTTTCTCTTAGCACTTTCCCCCCCTTGGATTTTGACTCTTTTCTCCTTAACTCTTCCACATATTTTCACATGAATCTTCTCCCCTTTTGGAATCAATGATAAAGGTACACATTATCTTTCTCCACACAATATTTGAACCACAGTTTCTAAACATCTGACTACTCCCCCTGAGTAGCAACCACCACAACATCAATCTAGATCACAAGATATGACTATGAAATACACAGACAAATGCAAGTCATTGCATCTTAATTCTGATTAGGAGGGGTAATCACCCCTAGCTTCCCTCTGAGATACTCAAAAATATCCTTAGGCAAGGGCTTGGTAAAGATATCTACAATTTGTTCCTTAGTAGGCACATACTTCAATCTGACTTCCTTTTCACTCACCTTGTCTCTCAAAAAGTGAAACTTGATAGATATATGCTTGGTTTTTGAATGCAACACCAGATTCTTAGAAATGTTAATTGCACTTGAATTATCACATAATATGGTAATAGGTTCATCATACAAAAATTTGATATCTTTCAACATCTGCTTCATCCACAATACTTGAGTACAAGTGTTAGCAGCAACAATGTATTTTGCCTCTGCAGTAGATAAAAAAATGGCATTCTACTTCTTACTTAACCATGAAATCAGCTTCTTTCCCAAGAAAAATGCACCACCACTAGTACTCTTTCTATCATCCACATCTCCTTCCTAATCAACATCAGTAAAAGAACTCAAATTAAGGTCATCTTCTTTAGGATACCATAGGCCAAAATCAATTGTCCCCTTCAAGTACCTAAAAATCCTCTTCACAGCTGTGACATGAGATTCCTTAGGATCAACTTGAAATCTTGCAACAATGCATACGACATTCATGATATCAGGTCTAGTTTAAGTCAAATAGAGCAATCCACCAATCATGGATCTGTATCTAGTCTGATTTATTTTAGGAGAATCATCATCTTGAGTCAACTTACATCCAGTCACCATAGGTGTACCAACTGGCTTTGAATATTCCATACCAAACTTCTTTAGCAATTGTTTCACATACTTGGACTGAGATATCAAGATCCCTCTATCTAGCTAAGTAATTTGAAATCCCAAAAAGAATTTCATTTCTCCAATCATAGAAATCTCAAACTCACTCTACATATCATCAACAAACATCATGCACAAATTATCATCTCCCCCAAAAATGATATCATCAATAAAGAATTCAACAATCAAATCTTTATCATGATCAATCTTGAAATACAAATTACTATTAGCAGTACCTTTATTAAATCCAAGCATCAACAAATACTTGTCTAATCTAGCATACCATGCTCTTGGGGCTTGCTTAATTCCATACAATGCTTTCTTCAATTGGCAAACCATATCTCCCTGATCAGTCAATTGAAATCCATCAGGTTGCTCAATATATAGTTCTTCATCTAGTTCACCATTTAGAAATGTTGACTTGACATCCATCTGATTAACCTTGAAGTTTTTGTAAGAAGCATAAGCAAGAAATAGTCTCACAACTTCAATCCTAGCAATAAGAGAAAAAATTTCTTCAAAGTCAATTCCTTCCATCTGAGAATATCCTTTACACACTAGTCTTTCTTTGTTTCTAACAACTTCACCTTGCTCATTCAATTTGTTCTGAAAGACCCATTTAGTTCCAATTATATTTTTGTCCTTTGGTCTAGGAACAAGAATCCATGTATCATTCTTCTCAATTTGTAGTAGTTCTTCTTTCATTGCTTCCACCCAATGTTCATCTTTTCATGCTTCATTGACACTATTAGGCTTAGTCTTTGAAACCAAACAATACTCTTCTGCAATTATTCTCTTAGTTTGAACACCTTTGTTCTTATCACATATAATCTGATCTTATGAATGATTTAGTATTACATACCTTGGAGTCTTAGGCTATTCTCTAACTTCAGGCTGTTGTGATCTCACTTTTGCACTCTCATTAGTTTCTTCCTCTTGATTTTCCTGATTCACCATAATGATTTGAACTTGATTTAGAGTATGAACTTTCTTTCCTTTATCTGAACTATTATTCTAATCATCTGAATCATATTAACAGGTTGTGGATGGTCTAAATATGTCTTCATCCACCTTGAGATTAGGGTAAGTGCACAAAGATGGTTCCCAAAAAGGGGACTTAAGTGGACAACTTTTTTTCTGAAATCAAGAAATACTGACCTTGGATGTGAAATTGAGGATAGTTACACTCAAAATTTTGAGATGGAATGAAAACAAGGATCAAAGTTCACCGAGCTTACTTTCTAAAATACTAATTTATTTTTAAAATGTTTGAGCTTAAGGGGTTCAAAAGAGGGGCGTACACAAATTGATGTTGTTTTTGTCAGAAAAACATAACATAGCAACTCTTGTACGACCCTCGTACGGTGAACTTTTTTTTACTATTTTTAAAATCGTAATGGTCAAAAGTTAGCTAGTAGTATGGAGTTGATGCATGATTTTTCTGATAACTTTTTAATGAATATTTGATGTTTTACTAATTTTCGAAGTGGACACTTCCTGAAAAATAGAATTTTGGCCATGCTACCCCTACAAATTTTGGAAACTAATTGATTTTTTTTATTTTTTTAAAAATTTGTACAATGGATTCTAGTTTCTAAAAATGTAATTTATTTGAAAATTCAATGAACAATTAATTTATAAAAAAAAAAAAAACACTTCTTTTTGGCAAAAATGAGACATACAAGCAAAAGAACTTATGGATGAAAGGCTTAACATTGTCAGAAAGTGAAAAAAAATACATCATTGGATAGCTAAGAGAGAACCCAAAATTACCCATGTGTTCGATTTTTTCGATATTGAACCACATGCAATCCTCATGGTGAGCACGAACCCGATTATGTGAAAAATTGTAGAATTTGCAAAGACACATCTTTGGTCATTGAGAATACCCTCCAAGCCTTTGGGTTAGTATTCCAAGGCAAATACCAATCCTAAGGCTTGGGGATTCCCAAATAAATATATATTGTGGGCACGTTATAACACGAGTGCATTACAATATGAGCACGTTATAACACGAGTGTGTTATAACGCAGGCACGTTATAATGCACTCACGTTATATCTCAATTTTGACATGTTTTGTGAATGTTTTTCTGCAGTTTGTGAACGCAGTTGATATTTACATATGGACATTTAATTTATTATACTTTAAGTTATATTTCATGTATATAGGTAGGATGTTTGAGAGTGGTTTCAGATCTCTAGGAGTTACAATGCAAATTCTAGATTTTTGGAAGATCTTAAACAATTCAGACTTAGTCAAATTTCAGTAATCAGGAGGTCAAATTTTAGTAGTCAGCAAGTTATATCATCTTTCACTCTCACTCTCAACTTATCTCTACTCTCTATCTCTCCACTCCCTCTCTCTCTCCCTTCCTCCCTCTATTCCCTCTCTCTCTTCTAGTTTTTGGAAGATCTCACAAATTTCAAACTTAGTCAAATTTCAATAATTAGGAGGTCAAATTTTAGTAATAAGAAAATTGTATTATTTCTCTCTCTATCTCACTCATTTTTAGCCCTTACACTCTAGACCTCTCTCACTATCTCTATCCCTTTTTCTGACTCTCTCTCCAGTGATCTCGAGAACTCTCTATCTCTCTCTCCTTTGTCCTCTAATTCTCTCTACCTCACTTCTCTCCCTCCCTCCCTCCTTCCCTCTCTACTTATCTCTATCTCCCTCCCTCCATATCTCTCTCTCTACCTACCTCTCCCTCTATCACTCCCTACAACTCTCTCTATTTCTCTCTACCTAACCTCTCTCTCACCTCCCTCTCTCTCCCTCCATACTTCTCTCTCCCTATCTTCTTCCCTATATACTCTTTATCTCCAATACCTCTCTCTACCTACCTTTGCATCTATCAAACCTTACCACTCTCTCTCTACACCTCTCTATCTCACCTTTCTCTCCCTCCCTACCTCTCCCTCCCTCCCTCATACCCTCTCTACTTCTCTCTATCTCACCTCTCTCTCTACCTCTCCTTCCATCTCTACTTATTTTTATCTCCTCTCTCCCTCTCTCTACCTACCTCTCCTTCCACCACTCTATTTCTCTCTATCTCACCTCTCTCTCCCTCACTACATATCCATCCCTCTCCACCTCCCTCTCTACCTAGATCTCCATCCATCACAACCTACCACTCTCTCTCTATTACTCTCTATCTCACCTCCCACTCTCTCCATCCACACATCTCCCTCTCCTTCCCTCTCTACTATCTACCTCCCTAATCCATCTCTACCTACCTCTCCATCCATCACTTCCTAACACTCTCTCTACACCTCTCTATCTTGCTTATCTCCCTCCCTCCCTTATTCCCTCTCTACTTGTCTCTCTCTCTACATCTCCTTCCCTCTCTAATTATCTTTATCTCCCCTATCCCTCTCTCTCTCACTAGAAGTCTCCCTCCCTACCTTTTACTCTATCTACTCTCTATCTATCTTCTCCCTCCCTCTACCTCTCTCTGTCTCTTTGTCACTCCTCCCTCACCCTCTTTCTCTCTCACTCTCTCCTCTTTATCTCAGCATTCTCTCTTTCCCTATTTATAACTCTCTACTTCTCTATATGTCACCATTCTCTCTCTACATATCTTTATCTCACTTATCCCTCTTTACCTCTCCCTTCCTCCCCTCTCTCACCCACCATCCCTCCTTCCCTCTATCTCTATCTCTCTTTACTTCTCTCTATCTCACCTATCCCTCTCTACCAGCATATCCCTCCATCACTCCCTACTACACTCTCTCTATTTCTCTCTATCTCACCTCTTTGTCACCTCTCTCTCCCTCACTACATATCCATCCCTCTCTACCTCCATTTCTACTTATCTATATATCCCCTCTCCCTCTCTACCTATCTCTCCATCCATCACAACCTACCACTCTCTCTCTATTACTCTCTATCTCACCTCCCACTCTCTCCATCCATACATCTCCCTCTCCTTCCCTCTCTACTATCTACCTCCATAATCCATCTCTACCTACCTCTCCATCCATCACTCCCTAACACTCTCTCTACACCTCTCTATCTTTCTTATCTCCCTCCCTCCCTCATTCCCTCTCTACTTCTCTCTCTCTATGTCTCCTTCCCTCTCTAATTATCTTTAACTCCCCTATCCCTCTCTCTCTCGCACTAGAAGTCTCCCTCCCTACCTTTTCCCCTATCTACTCTCTATCTCTCCTCTCCCTCCCTCTACCTCTCTCTCTCTCTATCACTCCTCCCTCACCCTCTTTCTCTCTCACTCTCTCCTCTTTATCTCACCATTCTCTCTTTCCCTATTTGTAACTCTATACTTCTCTATATGTCACCATTCTCTCTCTACATATCTTTATCTCACTTATCTCTCTTTACCTCGCCCTTCCTCCCCTCTCTCACCCACCATCCTTCCTTCCCTCTATTTCTATATCTCTTTACTTCTCTCTATCTCACCTATCCCTCTCTACCATAATATCCCTCCATCACTCCCTACTAGACTCTCTCTATTTCTCTCTATCTCACCTCTCTCTCACCTCTCTCTCACCTCTCTCTCACCTCCCACTCTCCCCCTCCATACCTATCCCTCTCCCTCTCCTTCCATCTCTACCTACCTCTCCATCCATCACTCCCTACCACTCTCTACACCTCTCTATCTCGCTTCTCTCCCTCCCTTATTCTCTCTCTACTTCTCTCTACCTCTCCTTCTTTCTCTAATTATCTTTATCTCTCCTAGCCCTCTCTCTCTCACTAGACGTCTCTCTCCCAACCTTTTCCCCTATGTACTCTCTATTTCTCCTCTCCCCACCTCTACCTCTCTCTCTCACTCTCTCTCTCACTCCTCCCTCACTATCTTTCTCTCTCACTCTCTCCTCTCTATCTCACCATTCTCTCTTTCCCTCTCTATAACCATATCATTCTCTATATGTCACCATTCCCTCTCTACTTATCTTTATCTCACATATCCCTCTTTACCTCTCTCACCCACACTCCCTCCTTCCCTCTATATCTATCTCTCTCTACTTCTCTCTATCTCACCTATCCCTCTATCACTCCCTGCCACACTCTCTTTATTTCTCTCTATCTCACCTCTCTCTCACCTCCCTCTCTCTCCCTCCATATTTCCTTCCTTATCTACTCTTTATCTCCTCTTTCCCTCCCAACCTCTCTCTCTCTCTCCAATCCCTCCACTTCTTTCTCTCTCCCTCTATGAGGGTTGAGGCTGTTAGGTTTAGTGTTTAAGGTATAGGGTTGAGGTTATAGGGTTAAGTGTGTATGGAATAGGGTTTACGGTTTAGGATATTAGGAGTAAAGTTGAGGGTATAGGGTATAGGGATGAGGGATGAGGGTTTAAGGTATAGGGTTGAGGGTTGAGGGATAGTGTTTAGGGTTGAGGGTATAAGGTTAAGTGTATAGGGTATATGGATTATGGTTTAGGATATTGGGTATATAGTTGAGGGTACTGGGTTGAGGATATTAGGTTTAGGGTTGATGGTTTAGGGTTTAGGATTTATGTACAAGTTTGAGGGTTTAGGGTATGAGGTTAAGTGTATAGGGTATAGGGATTAGGGTGTAGGGTTAAGGGTATAAGGTATAGGCTTAAGGCTTGAGAGTGTAGGGCTTTCTATTTAAGTATAGGGTTGAGGGATAATGTTTATGGTTTAGGGTATAAGGTTGAGGGTGTAGGGTTTAGGGTTTAAGGTATAGAGTTGAGGGTTGAGGGTATATGACTAAGTGTATAGGGTATAGGGATTAGGGTTTAGAATAATGGGTATAGGGTTGAGAGTATTGGGTTTAGGATTGAGGTTTAGGGTTTAGAGTTTAGTGTACAAGGTTGAATGTAGGGTTTAGGGTTTAAGTATAGGGTTGGGGGATGATGTTCAGGGCTTAGGTTATAAAGTTGAGGGTATTGGGTATAGGGATGAGGGTTGAAGTTGTAGGGTTGAGGTATAGTGTTCAAGGTTGGGGGTGTAGGGTTAAGTGTATAGGGTATAGGGATTAGGGTTTAGGATATTGGGTATAGCGTTGAGGGTATTGGATTTAGGGTTGATGGTTTAGGGTACAAGGTTTAATGTAGGATTTGGTTTCCAATTATAGGGTTAAGAGTTCAACGATAATGTTTAGGGTTTAGGGTATAGGGTATAGGGATGAGGATTGAGGGTGTAGGGTTTATAGTTTAAGGTATAGGGTTGAAGGTATAAGGTTAAGTTTATAGGGTATAGGGATTAGGGTTTAGGATATTAGGTATAGGGTTGAGGGTATTGGGTTGAAGGTTTAAGGTTAAGTTTATAGGGTATAGGGATTAGGATTTAGGGGAGAGAGAGAGAGAGTGTGAAATTGGCAACATAAATTTCCCTATTTGAAAAATTGGGTCCAAGAAATGGGGTCTCTAGGTGATTTACATCACCGGGAGACCCCATTTCTTGGACCAATTTTTTCAAACAGACCACTACATTGCCAATTTCACTAAATTGGCAAGCTAGTGGGCCCACTAGCTTGCTAATTTGGTGAAATTGGTAACCTAACTTGCCATGTTTGAAAAAATGGGTCCAAGAAATGGGGTCTCCCAGTGATTTACATCACCAAGAGACCCCATTTCTTGGACCCATTTTTTTGAAATAGGTCACTACATTACCGATTTCACTAAGTTGGCAAGCCAATGGGCCCACTAGCTTGGCAATTCAATGAAATTCGCAACCTAAATTTCCTGTTTGAAAAAATGGGTCCATGAAATGGGGTCTCCTGATGATTTACATGATGGGGAGACCCCATTTCTTGGACCCATTTTTTCAAATAGGTCACTACATTTCCAATTTCATCGAATTGGCAAGCCAGTGGCCCGACTAGCTTGGCAATTTGGTGAAATTGGCAACCAAACTTCACTATTTGAAGAAATGGGTCCAAGAAATGGGGTCTCTCGATGATTTACATCACCGAGAGACCCCATTTTTTCAAATAGGCCACTACATTGTCAATTTCACTTAATTGGCAAGCTAGTGGGCTGACTAGCTTGGTAGTTCGGTGAAATTGGCAGCCTAACTTGCCTATTTGAAAAAATGGGTCCAAGAGATGGGATCTCCCGGTGATTATATTTTTAGACTCCATTTTATCAAACAAGCCACTACACTGCCAATTTCACCGAATTGGCAAGCCAATGGGCTGACTAGCTTGGCAATTCGGTGAAATTGGCAACCTAACTTCCTTGTTTGAAAAAATGGGTCCAAGAAATGGTGTCTCCCAACAATGTGAAGGGTTAAGGCTTTAAGGATTAAGGGTATATGGTAGAGGGTAGAGGGTTTAGGGTAGAGGGGAGAGAGATAGAGGGAGTGAGTGAGAGAGAGAGAGAACTGTGAGAGGGTGAGGGGTTAGGAGGGAGAGACTTGAAAGAGAGAGAGAGTGGGAGAGAGTGGGAGAGAGATAGAGGGAGGCAGGGTTAAGGGTGGAGGGTATATGGTTTAAGGGTTTAGGGTTTAGGCTTAATGGTAGAAGGGAGAGAGATAGAGGGAGTGACTGAGAGAGAGAGACCTGAGAGAGAGAGAGGGGTTAGGAGGGAGAGGGTTGAGAGAGATTGAGGGAGGGAGGGTTAAGGGTATAGGGTAGAGGGTTTAGGGTTTAGGTTTCAGGGTAGAGGGTTAAGGGTTTAATGGTTTAAGGGTTAAGGGTTAAGGGTAGAGTATTAAGCGTTAAGTGTAGAGGGGGGAGAGATAGAGGGAGTGAATGAGTGAGAGAGAAACCTAAGAGAGGGAGAGGTAGTAGGAGGGACATACTTGAGAGAGAGGGAAGGAGGGTTAAGGGTAGATGGTAGAGGGTTTAAGGGTTTAGTGTTTAAGGGTTAAGGGTTAAGGGTTAATGGTTAAGGGTTTAAGGTTTAGGGTTAAGGTTAGAGGGGAGAGAGATAGAGGGAGTGAATGAGAGAGAGAGATAGCTAAGGGAGGGAGAAAGGGTAGGAGGGAGAGATTTGAGAGAGAGAGAGGGAGAGAGAGAGATAGAGGGTAGAGGGTTAATAATAGAGGGTATAGGGTTTAAGGGTTAAGGGTAGAAGGGAGAGAGATAGGAGTGAGAGAGAGAGAGACTTGAGAGGGTCTCCCTCTACCCTTAACCCTAAATCATAAACCCTTAACCCTTAAACCCTAAACCCTTAAACACTCTACCCTCTACCTTCTATCTCTCTCCCACTCCCTCTCCATCTCTCTCTCTCTCAAGTCTCTCTCTCACTCACTCCCTCTATCTATATACCCTCTACCCTCTACCCTCTATATGTCTCCAACTCCCTCCCTTCCTCCCTCTCTCTTAAGTCTCTCCCTCCTACCCCTCTCCCTCTCTCAAGTCTCTCACTCACTCACTCACTCCTTCTATCTATCTCCCCTCTACCCTTAACCATCTACCCTATACCCTATACCCTATACCCTTAACTCTCTACCTCTATCTCTCTCCCACTCCCTCCCTCTCTCTCACTCACTCCCTCTATCTCTCCCCTCTACCCTTAACCCTAAACCCTAAACCCTAAACCCAAAACCCTTAAACCTTATACCTTATACTTCTCTCCCACTCCCTTGATCTCTCTATCTCTCATTTCTCTCCCTCCTACCCCCTCTCCCTCTCTCAGGTCCCTCTCTCACTCACTCCTATCTCTCTCCCCTCTACCCTCAACCCTTAACCCTCTATCGTTAACCCTTAAACCCTCTACCCTCTACACTCTATCTATCTCACACTCCTCTCTCTCTCAAATCTCTCCCTCCTACCCCCTCTCCCTCTCTTAGGTCTCTCTCTC
>CM021107.1:240688750-240805209 GCA_007115665.2 Sequoiadendron giganteum
GAGTGAGTGAGAGAGAGAGACCTGAGAGAGGGAGAGGGAGTGTGAGGTAGAGATATGAGAGAGAGAGAGGCTAAGAGAGAGAGAGTGATGAGTGGGAGAGAGATAGAGGGTATAGAGAGATATTTCTCTAGTTAGGGTGGGAGGGAGACTTGAGAAGAGGGGGAGGGGTGGGAGGGAGAGACATGAGAGAGAGAGAGTGGGTTATCTACTTAGGGTGGGAGGGGGTAAGAGGGATAAAGTTGAAAGAGAGGTAGAGATGGAGAGAGAGGGGGGAAGAGAGAGAGAGAGAGAGAGAGAGAGAGAGAGAGAGAGAGAGAGAGAGAGAGAGAGAGAGAGAGAGACAAGGTAGTTAGCTGGGAGGAGAGACCTAAGAGGGAGAGGGCAGGGAGAGGGAGAGGAGACCAGAGAGAGATGAGTTCTAGTTAGGTGGAGGAGACCTGGGAGAGGAGAGGGGGTGGGAGAGACCCAAGAGATAGGGGAGAGAGAGAGAGAGAGTTGTCTAGTTAGGGTGGGAGGGAGAGACTTGAGATATGGAGAGGGGGTGGGAGGGAGAGAGAGGGAGAGGGACATATAGGGAGTGGGATATAGATAGATAAAGAGAGATAGAGAGATAGAGATAGAGAGATAGAGATGGAGAGAGACTGAGGGGGTGTGAGGGAGAAACTAGTGAGAGAGTGTGTGTGTTCTCTAGTTAGTGTGGGGGGAGAGACTTGAGAGAGGGGGAGGGGGTGGGAGGGAGAGACTTGAGAGAGAGGTGGGTAGGAGGGAGAGACTTGAGAGAAGGGGATGGGTTGGGAGGGATAGAATTAAGAGAGAGAGGGAGGGGGTGTGAGGGATAGACCTGAGAGAGAGGGAGAGAGGGAGAGAGAGGGATTGGTAGAGAGAGAGAGAGAGAGAGAGAGAGGAGAGAGAGAGAGTTCTCTAGTTAGGGTGGGAGGAGAGAGAGTTCTCTGCTAGGGTGGGAGGGAGAGAGAGAGAGTTCTCAGTTAGGTGGGATGGGAGATTTGAGAGACGAGAGGCTGGGAGAGGGACAAGGAGAGGTGGTGGTAGAGAGAGACTTGAGATATAAGGGCTGAGAGGAAGAGAGGGAGATTCTCTAGTTAGGGTGGGAGGGAGAGAACTGGGAGAGAGGGAGTGGGAGAGAGAGATAAAGAGAGGGAGAAGGGGGTGACAGAGAGACCTTAGAGAGAGACAAAGAGAGAGTGTGTGTTATCTAGTTAGGGTGGGAGGGAGATACTTAAGAAGATTGGAAGGGGCTGGGAGGGAGAGACCTAAGAGAGAGAGAGAGAGAGAGAGTGTTCTCTTTTTAGGGTGGGAGGGAAAGACCTGAGAGAGGGAGAGGGGACCTAGAAGGGAGAGACCTAAGAGAGAGATAAAGGGAGTGAGAGATATACCTAAGAGAGAGAGAGGGGGTGGGAGGGATAGAAGGAGGGATAGACCTAAGAGAGAGGGGGAGAGAAAGGGGGTTGGACCTAAAGCCTAAGCCATAAACCATAAAGCCTAAACCCTAAATACTAAACCCTAAACCCTAAACCATAAACCATAAATCCTAAACCAAAGAGAGAGAGTGTGTGAGAGAGAGAAACACAAAGGGAAGGAGGATGGTTGGGATATTAAGAGAGAGGGAGAGAGGGAGGGAGAGTGAGAGGGACTGAGGGAGGGAGAGGTAGAGATGGAGAGAGGTAGAAAGAAGTATATAGGGAAGGAGAGATAGAGAGGGGGGAAGAGGGAGGGAGAGATATAGAAGTAGAGAGGGGAGGAGGGAGGGATAGAGGGAGAGAGAAGTGTGATAAAGAGAGTGAGAGAGAGATGAGCGAAGGAGGAAGGTGGAGAGATTGAGAGAGAGAGGAGGGAGGGTGAGAGATAGGAAAAGAGGGATAGGTTAGATAAAGAGAAGTAGAGAGGGGAGGTGGTTGGGATGAAGGAAGAGAGAGAGGTAGAGAGGGATAGGTTAGATAGATTGAAGTAGAGATGGAAGGTGGGTGGGAGGAAAGAAGAGAGAGAGGGGGAGACAGAGAAAATTAGAGGGAAGGAGGGAAGGAGGGAGGCATGGAGGGGGAGAGAGGCTAGATAGATAGTATAGAGGGAAGGAGAGAGTATGAGAGATAGGTCTAGAGCATAAGGGATAAAAAATGAGTGAGATAGAGGGAGAAAGATGATACAACTTGCTGATTACTAAGATTTGACATGCTAATTACTGAAATTTTACTAGAAGTCTAAAATTTTTGAGATCTTCCAAAAACTAGAATTTGCATTATAGCTCCTAGAGATCTAAAACCACTCTCAAACATCTTTCCTATATACATGAAATATAATTTAAAGTATAAGAAAGTAAATGTCCATATATAAATATCAAATTATACTTAAATGCTTATTTCATGTATATAGTTTCCCTAAATGAAAACAAGAAGAAAGAGACAAGAAAAAGAGAAGAAAAAAATGTAGACCAAAATGTGAGCACATTATAATGCGCTCACGTTTTGGAAATATTTTTTTGATTCCAAAAAATACACATTTTTTGAACTCAAAATGCGTGCATTTTTTGAAGTTTAACCATAACACGAGTGCATTATAACATGCTCACGTTATGGCTTGATAATGACCGATCCTAGGCTTAGTCATTACCAAGCCATAATGCAAGCTCATTTTACTATAACGCGCTCGCATTTTTTCTATTTTGGGATGAAAAAGTAAATTGGCCACAAATTGGCTACCCATTTCCATGCACCTGCCCATTAGCACTTTCAATTACTTTCCTCAATCTCTTATTGTAGCATCGGTAGGCTTTAATTTTAGTAGAATAACTAATAAATATTCCTTCATCACTTCTAGCATCAAACTTTCCTATATCTTCATCTCTTTTGATATAGCATTTACTCCCAAAGATTTGGAAGTATCTAACAATAGGCTTATGACCAAACCCTAGCTCATAAGGATTCTTACCAGTATCACCTTTAATATGTACCTAGTTGAGAGTGTAAATGAAAGTACTCACAACTTCTCTTCAATAAATATGAGAAACATTTCCTTCCAGCATCATAGTCCTAGCAGCTTCTTGAATTGTCATGTTCTTCCTTTCCACAACTCCATTTTGCTGAGGGTTCCATGGGGCAGATAATTGTCTCTTTTTCCCATGCTCTTCAAACAAATAATTAAACTCACTGGACGTGAATTCACCACCTCTATCTGATCTCAGACATTTAATCTTCAAACCTGTCTCTGTCTCAACCATAGCCTTAAAAATCTTGAATTTCTCTAGAGCTTCATATTTTTCCCTTAAGAAAGTAACCCACACCAATCTAGAATAATCATCAATAAGTAACATAAAATACCTATCTCCTTGTAAACTTTTGATTCTAGAAGGACCTAACAAGTTAGTATGCACAAGCTCTAGCACTTCATTTGAACAATATTGTTTGCTTCAAAATGAAATTCTATTCCTTGCATATAGTATTAATAGGTTTTATCAACTTAGGAATATCTCTCACTTCTTGAGTAGAACTTATCTTGATAATATTGTCAAAGTTTACATGAAAAAGTCTCCTATGCCACAACCAACTTTCATCAACTTGAGCAATCAAAAAACTTTTACTAGTAGTACTTAGGTGAAATATATTACCTTTTGTTTTTGAACCAAATGCAATCACATTTCTAGAACTCCCCAATATTTTACACTTCCCATCCTTGAATTGAAGATTATATCCCTTGTCAACAATCTATCCAACACTTAAGATATTATGCTTCAAACCTTCCACATATAGAAAATCATCAGTATTATGCTTACCATCAAAAGAAATGGATCCTCTACCATGGATTACACCAGCTTTGTCATCACCAAATCTTACAACACCATCATAATACTTTTCCAAGCTCACAAATTTATTTTTATCACCTGTCATGTGATGACAGCATCCACTATCAATCACCCATTCATCTTTTTCTTCAACTCTGGTAGTTAGAGCTTTCTCTATATTCATGAAACTAGTAGATTCAGTAGGTACTGGATTATATTCCTTGATAGCAATAAATACATGTTCATCCTCACTTACATTCCCTTTATCAGATTTATCATCTATCACACCTTCATTAGCAGCATAATAACACTTTCTTTGGAATCTAGGCTTGTCAGATCTTGGCTTAGGAACTCTTTTAGGACACCTTGAGGAAAAATGACCTATCTTATTGCAAGAAAAATATTTAAGAGGCAATTTCCCTTTATAATTACCTTCTCCTTTGGCTACCCTTTTGACAAGAAGTTCTTCAAGCTCATCTAGTTTTCTCTATTCTTCTTCAATCTCTCTCAGTTCCTCCTCGTACTTGGACATTTTTCTAGAAGAACTTTCTCCTAGATCATCTCTCTACTTCTCTTTTCCGAAGATAGTAGATTTGAATATAGGTTATGTCTTAGGAAGAGATTCACCAAACTCACTTAACTCAAAAGCAACAAGCTTACCAATCAACATGTATTTGGTCACATTTTTCACAATCTGGATCTCCTCAATAGCAGTAGCTTTTTGTTTGTAAGCAACAAGAAAGGATATGAGCACTTTAGCAATAGTCTCTAATTCTTCTAATGTTCCACTAGAACATCTAATACTACACAAAAGTTCATTCACTCTCTGCATAAAAGAAGTAATGTTCTTATCTTCACCCATTCTCAATGTCTCATATTTCCCTTTCAGGATTTGCAGCTTAGAAATCATCACATGGTTATCACCTTCATACAAAGTTTCCAACTTTTTCTACATCTCATAAGCAGTCTTCAACTCCATTACATTTTTCATCTCGAAATCAGTCAAAGCACTCAATAATGCTTCCGTAGCCCTGATATTGTACTCAACTTCCTTAATCTCACCTGCAATAGAAGGACCATTCTGTGGGATGATATATCTATTCCTTGTAATTTTCCAATAAGGTTCAGCAATGCATCTCATATGAAACTCCATTCGAGTCTTCCACAAAGAATAATTTGTTCCATAAAATCTCAAACTACTCTTCTTATATGTCGCCATCCTAGATCACCTCAAGTGATCAAGCTTCTCTAGAGGAACTTGCTCTGATACCAATTGTTGGAAACACAAGGGCAGACAGTTGAGAGGGGGGGTGAATCAGTTGTAACAAAAAGTATACTTATTAAACTTATTCTCAGATTTGATAAATAAACATGAAAGCATAAACCATCACCACATAAAAAAAACACATAACACCAATATTTTTTATGTGGAAGCCCTGTTAGGGGAAAAACCACGATGGAGGTTAGTCCACAAGTTTATACTCTATTAAAAGTATTATAAATGGGGAATGTGCATGCATTTAGGCACACTGCCTAGAGCTCATTGCTCAAATACAAAGTCTCACTACCCAAAGGAAGACTCAATATCTTACAATCACATTCAGATTACATTCAAAAGATCTTGAACTAAGAAAATAGCATCTGCTAATGCCTGATTACAGTTCAGTTAAGCACATAAACACTTTCTTCTGCTCACTCTTCTTCACATTTTACTTCTTCCTTTGAAATATCTAAACATTATTCACATGCAACACTCACAAATTGTACACCTTGCATACCATTCTCCTCAAAACAATCGATCATATATATTCACAACTAAGGATAACATCAGATACATGTTGGCCCAACAAAATATGAAATGAATACAAACTGTCAGCCCAAATTAATAAACAATTATTAATGTGAATCAACCAATGCTGGCCAAAACATAGTAAGGACCCAAAACAACATGTATCGAACATGAAACACCTTAAACAATTATCCTCGAAGATCCACAACACACTACAATCACCTTGTCGGCCATGATAATGAAAAACATGAACTCACAGAAGAAAATCACCAATCATGAGCACAACAATCGATGCAAATGAACAACATAGATAGAGCATGATCTAGAAACATCTATAAGCATCATGAATCACCACAGAAGCATCCACAACATCTTAAATTACTAGAATCACATCATCTTCTTTCGGGAACACCAACTAAAGTAAGAGAACAATTGTCAAAACATAGACACTCAGAACTTAATCAAATATTCATGTGAACCTTTGAAAATTCATGTGGATAAAGTAGATATACTTGACAACAAACCCTTTAATCTGGAACTTATTATCATCAATATACTATCATACTAAACTTCACTGCATCACTGACAACCTGCAACTTATTTTATTACAATTTTCTCAATATCCTCAACATATACAACCTTAAAGATATTAATTCCAATATTTTTGACATTGATGACAACCACATATTAGCAATATCCATGAACACGATTATTATAGAGCACTTCAAGAGAATTCATAAGGAATTTCAAGGTAGATTTCAAGTGTTTTTTACATAAACTCAAAGTCTTATCATCATGTCAAGGGTTTAATGCATTCATGTGTGTTGAGCTAAGAAGTTATTGTTGCATTGAGGATCATTCACAAGCATCATTTCACATCCAAGATCTACATTCTTCATGGCCAGTGCATGTTGGTATGTAGATTTGATTCACAAGACATCATCCAATGTGACATCATTTACATCTTTCATGTTGCATGCTTCATTTCATTATTTGGTTTAATTACCTACAAGGGGTTTGACTGAGGCATACCCCCATTCACTAAAAAGTCAACAATTTTTATGCCCTTGAGTGTGTAATTGCAGATTTTACAGGTTGAAGATCAAGTTGAGCAAGATTTAGAGAAAAATTGTCAAAGTTGCTAAAGTTGTCATTCAAAGTGAAGGATCACAAAAAGAGCTCTACAAAATTATATATAGCCTTCTAGAACTTGACAACAAGGAATTTAAGAGTGTAGACATCAAGGAATGGGATTCTGAAATTGGTTTTCTGAAACCCTAAAATAACCCATTCACCACTGAAGGCGAACGAGTCCTCCATAGCTCAAATATAACAACTTTCTTTCCAAGTACACAAATTTTTATACTCTAAAAGCATCCCCCATAGTTGCTATAATAGTTAGGTTGCATTTTTGGTTGTTTTGACTATATGTTAAAAACAAGTTTTGAAGGGACCCGAAACCCTTTACAATATTAGATACAAAATGCTACTAAAAAGATGAGCCAAAATAAGCCATCAACAGACCAAAACAAAGAAACCAAGGCAAAAAGAGTGTTGAATAGAAGATAAAATATTTAACCAACAACAAGAAAACAATAAAAAACCACCCAAGGACCAGCAAAAGAAATTGAATTTCTAGTTGTTATTAGAAGCTTATTTTGCATAATTTGAGGTAATTAGGGCTTTAAAAAAAAAGTGGTTCATCACTTTGTTAACTCATTTTGGTGGACCCTATTTCTCACCTTATCAACTATATTGATAAACCAATATCTCCCCATATTGTAATCTCCTTTTTCTAATGAGGGCTAATATAAAAATAAAAAAATTCCAAAAAAAAAAATAGAATCATGAAAGTCACTATGATTTTTTGGAAATTCCCATTGGATTAACTAATGTTCCTTCTACCTTTTATATTTTTATGCATTATTTTTTGCAAGGCTATCTCTACAAATTCATTTTTGTGTTCTTTGATGATTTATTCTATCTTTTAGTCAAAGTCTGGATTATCATCCCATACAAATTGAGGTAGCTCTTAATATTTAAAATTATCATACTCTTTTTCCAATCATTCTAAGAGTATATTTAGTGTGTAAAAATTAGAGTAACTATTCCATATTGTTTCAAAACAAGAAGAAGTAAATCCAAAAATATCAAGGAAATGCAAGTTGATCAAAAGGAAATTTAGGAGTGGCATGAATCCAAACCTATCAATCCTAAGTTTTTTCTTAGTCTTTACTAGATACTATCTTAATTTTATTAGAACTATGGTAAATTCACAAGGCCTTTGATAGCAATACTAAAAAGTAATTCCTTTATATAGGCCATACAAGTTGATATGGAATTTCTTTCCCTTAAATCTCCCCTGTTTTTCAATATGTTTGACCATCTCTAGTTTTTATAAACCATTTGTCCTAGAGTGTGATTCATTAGGGATAGGTATATTGTTGTTTTGATAAAAGAGGGTTTATCACCTACCTTCACCAATAAGAAATAAATAAGGAAAAAAAAAAAAAAAACTACCTATGAAAATTTAATGATGATTATTCTTCTTTTTGTTTAACAAATATTGTCATCTTTTGGGTTAGAAATTTTAGGTAAAAAAAAATGTCATAGTTTGAAATAGTTTTATAGTGAAGGGTGTCCTCTCTTTCATAATAAAATTTGGTAGATAAAATTATTAATTATGATTATGAGATAATTTATAAGAATAAAAAATAGCATGTCATGGCCAATGAATTTTTGAAAATATGAAGAGGAAGGTTGTTTTTTCTTTATGCTAATATACACATCATTGGAAGAGGTTAGTTAGGATTGCGAGATAATCATAAAATTTAGAATATTATTCATCATTCAAATCAAAATCCTTAGTCAACACAAGTACTAAAATATCATGACCACGTTTACTTCTACGATAAATCCCACTTGCTAAAAGAACTTCACTCCTCTTGAACTATACGTCACTTAGAATTTTTGAAAGGAGTGTGTCAAGTTGGATTTATTTTGGGAAGGAATTAAGTAGGATGTGGAAACCGCTATTTGTAACTCAGTATGATGATAAATAGGGGATAATTAAAATTATAATCTCTTTATAACTTCTTCCTAGTCTAGACATGATTTGGTAAAATATTTCTATGAATTAATTTATTTGTATTCATAAGTTAGGGGGAAAATATTTAATTCTATTATTTTTTATTATTTAACTAAATATTTTCAATTTTTACCTTACTTCACCCATACACAACTTCTATCATAGTGAAACATTTCTTAGACATAATATTCAAGGTTCATGGGGTCTCTCACTCCATTGTAAATTATTGTGGTCCTTCTTTCACCAACTATTTTTAGCAATATTTGCTTAACTTATAGGGAACTTGATTAAATATGAATTTAGTGTATCATCCTCAAACTAATGACCAAACTAAGTATTTTAATAAATGTATAGAAGCTTACCTATTTTATTTTATGCTCTAATAAAATACACAATATCAAGTGATTTTTTCTAGTTTAATCATGGTACAATACCACTTATCATAGTTCATCTAAGATAACTCTATATTAGGACATCTAAGGCCAACCCCACCTTCTTTAGCTTCTTATGTTCTAGGTTCTTCTAGGGTCCATGCAATTCATAATTTCCTTTCCCAAGGGATAAAATTATTAATGTAATTAAGGGTAATTTTCAATATATGTGTGGCCACATGAAATAACATATGGATCAACATAGGTTAGAGTGTATTTAATCCATGGGTTATTGGGTATTTTACATATTTGTCTTTACAAGAAATAATATTTGTGGGACAAGGTGGATCAAAAGCTAGAAAAAAGAATACGACCCTTAATAGTGGTGCAATACATAGGTGATGTGGTAGATAAGTTTTCACTTCCTTCCAATTCAAAGATCTACCAATTTTTTATGCCTCCCACCTCAAGTGGGTTGTTGGGAAGGCTAGATAGTTTTTTGATAAAACTTGCCACATTTGATGAGGACTTCATATTTTTAGAACTAGAGGAAATACTTGATGAAAAAACCAAGAAATGATACATGTGTATTTTTAAATTGGCCTTACTCCAATGGAAAGGATTATAACCTAAACATGCCACATAGGAGCTAGCCAATAATATATCCAAGTTTCTTTATGTCAAGATTTGAGAATATATTTTTTTGAAGGGAATTAATATAAGGAAACAAATTTCTAATATGTATTAGGTATTATTTAACATATTTTGGATACATATGCATTTTAAATCATCTATATGATAAATTAGAATAAAGTAGCTAGTCCATATGCATGGGATGGTAGTAGTTTTCTTTAGTTAAACTCTATATATTGTAATGAATTCACAAGTGTAAATAATCCTAAATATTATAACTAGGGGTTATGCACTAATTGGAAGGTTTCCCCCTTAAAGTGACACTAGAAATATAATATAAAAATATTTTTCCCATTTTTACTTATATTTGTGTGAATCATCTTGATTTATGTTTTGTATTTCTTAAGAATTATCTTAGATATTTTTTGTATATCTCTAATGATCTAATATAATTTATTAAATCTAATTGTGGGGCTTGAGAATGGTGCAAAGGGTAAATTAAAAACATGTAAACCCTATTGAAAAAAATCCCCAAAGGTGACTAACAAACCACCTAATACAAATATTCGATATTCATTGAAGGCTTATAGAGTCCACATGGTCATAGTTGTACTAGTTATGAAAATGAAAGAAAATAATATGAATATATATATGGGATGACACAAAAGAACAAAATACCATGTTTGATAGTGTCTTAAAGAAACAAAAGATAAAAAAAGAAAAAATGAATAAAAAACAGAGTAGAAAAATATGAATTTTGATATTAATTTAAAATTCCTCCTCACTTAAGCTAGTCTAGAAAAATTTAAAATAGCATCAAATTTTGAATTGTATAAGCCCTTCCACACCCACTTCTTTTTATTTTTATTTGTATGAACACCTTATCCTCTTCTAAAATCTCTTTTTTTAAATTTGAAAAATAATATATACTATATCATGTCTTAATTTAGATTCTAAAATAAAAATATCTTACTTTTTTTAAGAAAGAGAGAGAAATAAAGAAAAAGAAATGATTTAAAAAATATGCCACCTGTTAGGCTAGAAATTTTAAGGAATTACTAATCATTTATAGTTTGAAATATTTTTGTAGAAAAGGGTATCCCCTCATGTGTAAAACAATTGGCAAATAAAATGCTCAATTATGATTATGACATCATTTATGAGAAAGGAAAATAACATGTTATGCCCAATACACCTTTAAACCAATATAAAGAGGAAGGTTCACTTTTTGGTTTCTTTTATGTTAATATACTCATCTTGATGGAACATGTTTGTTATTATTGGGAGTTAATCCTCAATTTAAAATATTATTCATTTGGATCAAAATCCTTACTCAATACAAATACTAAATTATCATGACCACATTTACTTTTGAACAAACTTTCACTTGAAGCCTCACTTTCTCAAAGAACAACACTCCTCCCCCATTGTAAGTCACTAAGACTTTTTGAAGGCATGCAAGTGTATCAAGTAGGATTGATTTTAGAATGGAATTAATTAGGATATGAGTCCCCCTTCATCTCCCATTTAGATTATAGAAAAATATTCTTCTATTCCACCCTTTGGTTGCTTGGGAGAAGGTGTCAATAGTGAGAGGTGTTCTTCCTTTATTCTACTACACAAGATGGTATTTGAGATCCAAGATTTAAAAAAAGATATAAAAGATAGAATTGATAAGCTATATCCTAACAAGACCAATATTATTAGCAATGAGAAAAACATTTTTACTTCCCTCTCTTACATTATATCTTTAAAGATATCAGTAATAGAAGCTCTACCAATAATATGATGATTTCCCACTCAAAAAATAAAAAAATATCAAGAAATAGACTTAGCCTTCTACACCCCATGGAAATCACAAAAGGAAAAACTATTTTAAGTTTACAACAAATGCAAATGGAAAAATGAACACTATCTCCATTTCCAAAAAAATTACATTGATCATGAATGAATTAGAGGCCATTAGAAGTCTCAAGGACCTCAATACGATATAAGGTGGCAATTAGTTTTGCCCTTTTTTTTTTTTATGTGATATTTATTTCTACTATTTGTGTTGTTTATAATTGACTATGTGGGTTTTATATCTTATAAAACCTAGTTTAGTTGGAATTTTGTTATTTTAGATTGGGTGGGGAGGCTTGTGATCCATTTTTACTTAATAAAAGATAATTACAAATTTTTAATAATATCTATTACAAAACACTAGTTAATAGTAGTCAAATTTCATTTTTTAGTCAAATGTAAGAATATATGACTAACCACTAAAATATGCTTAAATATGATTACCAAAATATACCTAAGCTTTCTTATTGTTATGGTAAAATCCAAGAGCTAGATCAATATAAATTAAATTATATCCACTTTTATATAAGATAATAAATATGTGAAACAAAATTTATATACAACATTAAAATAATATACCTTTATAAGACAATAAATATATTGAACAAGATTTGTATACAATATTAGAAACAAATTAATACACATATCTAATTTTTAGCAACAATTTCTAAATATTACAATATAATAATAGTTTCTTTTGTACAAGATCAATGTACACACTTTGGGCTCACCTTATCATTATCCACCTTGTCATTATGAATACAGAGTTAAGACTTGTAGATTCAATTTGCAATCAATTATTATTTTAATATATTTTTTGCTTTTATCTTAAAAAATATGGACTTAAGATATGTAGATAACTTGGAGATTAGCTATCACCTTCTTCATTTTCTCTTTGGTGAACTATTGCGAGAAAACCATATTTCATAAAAAGCACAAGTCTGTATTTGGAAGCATGGGATGCTAATCAACAATCTTTATCTGGTAACAAATTAATTGATGGAAAAGCTATTTTGGGTACACGAAAAATGCAAATGGAGAAAATGGACACTACCTCCATTTCATATTAAATGAGATTAATGATGAATGAGTTGGAGGCCATTAGAAATCTCAAGGATCTTAATACAATGCAAGGTGGAAATTTGTTTCCTTGTTTTCTTTGTTTTATGTGCTATTTATTTTTACTATTTTTGTTGTTTTTAAAACTATGTGATTTTTATATCTTATAGAACCTATTTTTTTTGGACTTTTGTTATTTTGTATTGGATGGGTGACCTTGTGACCCCTTTTTTCTTAATAGAAAACAATTACAAAATTATAAATTTATTACAAAACAGTAGTTAATAGTAGTCAAATGTAAGAATATATGAACAACCATTAAAATATGTTTAAATATGATTACCAAAATTTGTGAATGTAGATTTGAGCTAAAATTTCTAATTGTTATGATAAAAATCAAAACTTAAAAAACATTAAAATATATGAAATAAAATTTATACATAACATTAAATACAACTTATGACTATTTTTACAAGACAATAAATACATGAAATGAAATTTGTATACAACATTAAAGTAAATTATTACCACTTTGATAAAACAATAAATACATAGAACAAAATTTGTATACAATATTAGAAATAAATTAATAGATGTATCCCTTTTTTAGCAACAATTTCTAAATATTACAATGACCTTATCATTATCAATATAGAGTTAAAGACTCCAAACTCACTTTATAACCAATGTCTATTTTAATATATATTTTTTTCTTTATATTAAAATATAAAGAGTTAAAGATAAGCAGATAACTTGAGAGATTAGCCGTCACCCTCTTCTTTTTCTCTTTGGTGAATTGTCGCGAGCAACCCATATTTCATAAACAGCGCGAGTCCGTACTTGGGAAGCACGGGATGCTTATCAACAATCTTTACCCGATATCGAATAAGAATGGAAGCCGCAGCCCACTTCATCTGCCAGTAGGCAAAATCTTTGCCTGTGCAGCGCCGAGGTCCTCCGTTGAACGCTAAAAACTTAAAATCTGATTCCCTCACAAATCTACCATTCTTCAACCATCGTTCCGGCTTGAATTCCAGGCAATCCTTGCCCCAAACGCTCTCCAGCCTGGCGGAAGAGTAAATCGAATACAAAATCTGCTCACCCTTCTTCATAGGCGTACCGTCGGGCAGAACGTCGTCTTCAGCGGAAGCCATCAGCTCAAGTGGAATAGGCGGGTAGAGGCGGAGAGACTCCGTCACTGCTGCGTGCAGGTAATCCATCCTCTTAACTTCTTCCAAGCTAAAAGAAAAAGGGTCGCGATCCTCTGGACTTTTCCTCTGCTTCACGATCTCTTGGAGCTCTCCTAAAATCTGGGCTTCAACCCGGGGATGCTTTGATACCAGCCAGAAGAACCATGTGAGCCCCGGCGTAACCGTGTCCTTGCCCGCCAAAATGAGGCTCACAAATAACTCATGAACTCCCTTATCGGAATAAAGCCGCCCGTTTTCCCTCTCGAACCGAATGAAGGCGGACCCAATGTCGGATCCTTGAGTCCCGTCCTGCTTAGCGCGCCAGCGAGAATGAACTTCTTGAAGAACAAAGGGGTAGATAGTTTCTCTGGCCTTGAGAAGCCGGTGCTCAAACAAAACGTTAAACCATCTCAAAAGTTTCCAACAAACAGGAGGCATGAGCAGGCGAACCATAAGCGACTGCAATGCCTCTTCGAAGGCCTCCAAGAAGGGAACTGTGGGCAGACCCGGGCTCAGGCAACTAAGTTCCACACCTGCGCCGAACAGACAAACGTTATAAAAAGCAAGCCGGTGGAAAACGTCTTGCAGGTCGATAATGGCGGCAGTTTCACAGGCGCGGCTGAAGACAGGAAGAAGATTTTGCTGCATCACGGCCGGCAGGGTAGCGGCCGCCCCGTCGCGGAAGGCGGGCGAGGCCAGAGCCTTACCGACCGATATATTTTGGCGCTTGAAAGGCTCCCCGTCTTGCACCACAATTGATTCGCCGAAAATGTCACGAAACGTTTCCTTGAAAATCTCCCCTTTGCCGAAATTGTGGTACCTGGTTTTCAGCAGGTATTCTATGTTTGCCGGGTCGGCTGTGAAGACCCGGAACTTCCATGGCCCAGGGAGCCTGAACGTTCCGCCGTTAATAATAACGAGATAAGTAAACCAGTCGTAGAGGTGCCCGAAATGGAGAAGCAAAGAAGGAAGCACGCCGACGACCGGCCACACCGGCGCCCCTCTAAAACTCTGTCGCGTCCGAGGCTGCAAACAGTAAATGAGCATGATGCTTGTTATTCCTACGCACCAGAGTGGAAACCCCGTAATCCCATTTCCTATAGCTTCCACTACACTCGCCATTTCCTTATCGTAATTTAAAAACACGTAAGCCTGCATTCTCGCTGCTCTTATTTATAAATCTCGGCCATCTTTTAATGGTCGATTTTATTGTAGTTATTTGATCGTCTACTGGTAGTTGTTACGTTGTTAATGGTTCTGAGGGCCGGCACCGACTGCACAGAGAACTTAAGGAATACCCAGTGTAGTCAGAATTTAAGAAGTACCCACCACACACAGAATTTGAGTGAATGTTTTTAGAGAAATGAAATTTAAAAAATTGGTTCTAGGTAGCGTGTATTTATTGGACATGTAAAAGCATTTAAAGGAGAGATATTTTCCAAGCTTTTTTTTGATATAATGTTTGGCTAACATTTGTCAAAAATATTTAATGATTGTGGTGTATAATAAATTTTACATTTGTATCAATACATTTAGTTTTATAATATAGTTGATATTTAATTTTAAGATTAATATTTATTATTTTATTGAAATGAATAGTAATTAACAAAGTATTTATAAAAAGTTTGTAGTTCAATTGGTTGAGCATAATTGGTGAGGGTGATGGTATATTTCTTAATTATTCCATCTACCAAGGTTCAAATCCCTAGAGGTGCGATAAATAAGGGATGCAGATAGGATCATGCCTTAGAAAACTTTGGTAGAATGGATTTCCCTAAGTGTTTGACTTAGTCAAAGACGTTTAGATGTAAGGCTCATCCTCTCATATTGGATAGGTAAAAAGATTTAATGTGGGTTTTATATAAAAACCCTCCAATAAACAAATAAAAAGAATAATATTTTGATATTTATGTTCTACACTAAATACATTATCAAAATTAATATGGGGTATAAGTCTTTTCATTTGTGAAGAAAGAAGCCTATGCATGTATTAATTTTTATGAATGTATTGACCATTCAAATTATTTTAAAAAATATAACTTATAAGAAGTTGAAGCTCAATAATGAAGAAAGACAATTGATGAATTCCACGCCCATCAATAGAAATTATTTGGGTAACTCTCCTAATATCTATATAATCCTCTTATTGCAACATCTAGTTGACATTACACTCCACTAATGCCACTCTCAACTATGGATGTATCTAAGTCCTCTTGATGGAACAAATATTAAGAAAATATGTTGATATTTTTGAGTGGAACATTGGCTCTTCAAAGTAAATAAATAGGGAAACCTTGTATTAGGTCTAAAATAGTCTCAACAAAACATGGACATGTTCAAATGTATTAAACATAATAATGATAACATATCAACTTCTTTATCCACTACATATACAAATGTCTAAAGCTTATGCTCAAAGTCCACTATAGCATTTAGGAACTATTTTTCATAAAATATGTGTGATTTAAAAGGGAAATGTTTGATAAATAAGATATACTATAGAAACAATATTACAAGATCTTGTTTACTACCTATTTATAATAATAAGAAATCTCTATTGTGGAGCAAGGCCTTGAAACTTTCAATTGTACCTACTCAAAACTTGTTGAGGTCATTTCATGAAACCTATTTTGTTCATATCAAGTATAATCATTCAATTATATGAGATCATATTTATCTAGACCTTTTTGTGAAACAATTTATGTGTCTTGTTTATGATTTTGTATTTTGCATACATGTCTACCATAACACTTACAACAAAATGGAACAAAAATCCACTTTTAATTATGCTATTATGAAAGCATGTCCCTTGTTCCAAAGCTTCCATTTGAGTATATGCAAGGAGGATCCTAGCAAAAATCATGGAATTAGTCTTTTATGACACTAAATTTCATTCAAATAGCCTATCAAATAGTTCACATGCCTTTTGTATGCTTCCACATTTTATATTCATGTCCGTTAGATTAGGATACTGCGATATTTAATTATAATCCTATTATATTGATGTCAAATCTCCAAACATCTTCAAATTGGCTCTTGGACACCCATGTAGGTGGTTAAGAGATATTAATACTTTATTATTAGTGTGAACAAGGCATGTTATCTAACTATTAATTAGCTATGTCATATCCACACATGCTCAGATGTTAATTTTACATAGGGAGAGGATTTTTTTTAAAAGTCTCTAGTAGACATGTGATCTTATCTCTAGTTGTCACATGACATTGGATTAAAATAGTTGTCATCATCTTAACCTTGCCTATATAAGAAAAAAATCATATGCACATATCTTAAGGGGGTGTTATCTATGATCATTAGATCTAATTCAATACACACAATAATCAAGCAATATTTTTCTCATGTTGCTCTCTTCTCGAAGGTAATTTTTGGTGTTGCGGGCGATGTTTAGATCTTTAGTTCAATGGTGAATCTAAAATTATATTAGAGCTTTAGATTTGTAAGCCCCTTCTCAAATCTAGGAGATAATTATGTATGATCATTTTATAGGTGCACTTTTAGGCAAAATAAACCTCACCATTGAGTTCAAAAGGGCCAAAAAATATTATTGGCATATAAAACACTCTATAGTTTGAAGCTAGATTGTCATTCTTAACCTTCAAGCTCATCATTTTTGCATAGATCTTCAATTTTTCTAATTATTCTAGCATTGGAAAGGTATTAATGAGCTTTATCAAGCCATCCATGCACTTTTTATAGATTCAACACTAGGTATATTTTATTCAATTTGTTACATATTTGTATTCTAGATGATTACTTGGACATTTTGGATTTTGTAATACTTTTATTTTCATCAAATCACTTCATTTAGCAACTTAATACTTATGAAAATTGCTTATTTTATCATTTGAGGAGTGTATCATTGAAATATAATGTGGTATGCAACACATCCTTCCATAATCATTTTCATTAAGGACACATATGAGTCTTGACAAGAAGGAATCCTAACACTTTGTAGATGACTCAATTTTTTGCCTCATCTTTATGGACTCATCCTCAAGATAGATACACCTTGGAAGAAATTATCTTGGGTTAATAAAAATGGTTATACCATATGATTGATTTGTATAACCATTGGTGATAGAATTTTTTTGGATAATTTCTACATAACCTCAAAGATTAGCTTCCCACACATGCTTTGGATTGGAATTAGGGAAATCTATGGAGATCCTCATATCTCTCTAGTGCAAGTATGTGCAGTTGGTGTTTTCATTGATGTCAAAAAGATTGTGTTGTCATTAGTGTCAATTATATGAGAAGGAGTTTGTTGTAAGGGTGTACAGTTGGTATTGAGTTGGTGTTGTATCCGATGATGCTTTAATTAATTTTATTATTTTTTCATTAGTAAGCTACTAGTGTCAATCTCTAATGTTGTTTTGATAAGATTTTGTTTATGGATGTATGGTTGAGTTTTTATGTTGCAGTTGGATTGGTTGTGATGAGAAAGTACTGTAGATGTTAATGATTTGTTTATGGTGCTTGGTTTCCAAGTGCTTTTGAGAAAATTGAATAAAAAGATAAAATAGTGTGTTTTAGTGATGTTTTGTGTTGTAGAGTAGTGTTCTGGTTTGGCTCTGCATTTCTTCTAGGTTGAATATTTTCTTGTATGGTTCAAATATGTTGATAAGATGTGTTCAAAGGTGTTTCATTCATAATTTGGTATGTTGGATTGTTGTATAAAGGAAGGTGTGTTCATTGTATATTCTAGAGGTGTCTAGGAGAAAGTTTCTTGCTCTACATTTCTTTGCAGAGTGGTTTCAAGTCTTGTCGATTTGGAAGAGTGTTAATAGTGTGTATATACTTCTTTAAATAAAGTTATTTGTGGTTTGCTGCTTTGAAGTCATTTTCTTGAGTTACATTATATGACAGTTATTTGAATGTACTGGGTGTGCACATTCATCAAGTGAAAGATGTTGCAAAGGAACTTGTTGGATTTCAAGGTGTTTGTGGAATATTCTAGATCGTGTTAAAGTGTTATCTAGTGTTTGTGGGTCATCTTTGGATTTGAGGAAGCATGTACTTAAGTGTTAATGGTGTTGGCATAGGTTCAACTGACATTGAGTGTTTACACTACTTGCGAAGTTGCTTTGATGTTTGTGGAAGCGTGTTTTGGAATTTATAAGTGGATTTAGGTGCTAGATATTGTGTGTTGTGATCCACCTTCATTCATTTCCACCATGGGAATGTTTTGGTGTATAGATGACCTTGGAGAATTTTTTGAAGGTTGAAGATGATATAAATAATTTTTGAGTTGTTGAAGGATGATAAGATAGATGAGTATGATGCAAGTGATGCAAATTGTAGAGTTGTAGGGTGTGAATTTGTGAAGTGTAGTGTGAGCTTTCATGTATTATATTACTGAATGTAGTGAGTAGACGGTGTCTACAATTCTTCAGAAGGACTAAAAAGGTGTTGGTGATGTTGTGGTGGATTTTTTTGTTACTTTGAGATGGATTTCTCATTGTAACACTCTTCTCTATCTTCTTTTCTATTCTAGAAGTGAGCCTTTAGTTCTCTTGGGCAGTGAGTCCTATTATATTCGGTGTTGATATTACTTTATATTGTGAGTTAATCCTCACCATGGTTTTTCCTATCTTAGGTTTTCCATGTAAATATGGTGTTCCTAATGGGGTGATCCCACAATAGTGGTAAACACTTTTGTGGAGGAAGGGAAAAGTCATTTTTTCCCTCTACAGAAAGTGAAGGGGTTCGGCCAAACCAAATTGTTCGCTCGAACCCCTTTGAGATGTGAGCGGAAATATTAAAATAAAGGGGTTCGAGTGAACTAGGGTTTGGTCGAACCCCCTTTAATAAGGATTTTTTTTGAAAAAACCCCGTCATTTTCCCAGACCTCGTGATTTTTTTTTCTTATTTTAATGTAAATAGGTTTAGCCAAACACCCTTTTTCCCCTATCCCCTTAAAAAAAATGATTTTTTTTGTAAAAAATTATCGTTCGAAACTCAATTTGAAAATGAAAATGCAGAAAAATTCAGAATCCCAACTAGATAATGATAGTCCTCGGAATGAAATATCTGTCGAATATAATTTTAATATGATTTGCTTTTGTTATGTATTTTATTTTTTAGTTTTATTAAACATATGATTTTCACTGAAAATCAAAATATTTGGTCTACACATGTGGAAAAATAACAGATTATCAAAATAATTTTTTTTAAAATATGCTGAGGTTGGGTATTGATGTCCTTGATCCGTTAAAAAAATAAAATTGAATTGCGATTCATACAAAAAAATTTATGTTGTATACAGTCCACCTATGTCTGAATTGCAATTGGTTTGACTTTGAAACTTGATTAAGGGAAAAATATTTAATAAAAAACTATAAGACCAAATGGAAGTGCTAGATACCATAGTTACAAATCTAAATTCGAAAAAATTATAATTTAATCCTTCATACAAAAAAAGTTATGTTGTATACGGTGAACGCCACTTTTTAAAAATGTTGTTTTCTGAAAAAAACCAGTTTTCATGGGAGATGGAAAAAAAAGTGCAATCTGATTCCAAAATTTTTGAAAAAAATATTTTTAGAATCTAGAGACAAAATGTGATGAGACTCTAGTTTGCATCATTTTTAAATTCCTCACGGTTTAGCCACTACAAGAGCCTAAAAGTGAAGATTTAGTTAAAAATAATAATTGCAGTGTCCAGTTTGCCCAAAAATTGTAAACCACTATTGTGGGATCACCCAATGTATGGTGTTAATTTGGTTTTGTTTCTATTATTTTCTTTCATGATAAATCATTCTAACAGATTAAGGGTTAATTGGATTAATGTGGATTTGAATTTTTGTGAGGGTTTTCAAGTTTTAAGGTAAAAATAATTCACCCCCTCTCTAAGTTGTCTTGTACGTTCAACAATTGGTATCAGAGCAAGGTTCCTTGGAAGAGAGGTTAAATGATTGAGGTAGATCTATAATCTTGCACAAGAAAGATGTTCCTATATTTGATGGATCAGATTATGCATTTTGGAATCTACAAGGATGGAAGGTTTTCGAGTTTCTCATAGATTTGAGATATTGAGGTCTCCTGAAAGAGTACATTCTAATCCTACAAATGGCCCAAGAACTAATGATGGTCTTGCTAATTCTAAATTGGTGAAAGTTATGAATCCAAAAATTGCTAGAGAAATTTGAGTGAAGTTAGAAAGCATTTATGAAGGAGATGATAAGAACTTGAGAAAGCTAAGATGCATAGTTTAAAGATCATGTTTGAGATCCTGCGAATGTGTGAAGATGAAAAAATCACAAGCTACTTGTAGAAGGTGGATGAAGTTGTCAATGGTATTAGAGGTCTTGGTGGAGAACTAAAAGAAGAAGTGGTAAAGAAGGTACTTAAAACTCTTCCTAAAGCTTATAGTCATAAATTTTCTGCTATAGAAGAATTGCAAAATTTGAATAAATATACCATAGATTAGTTGTATGGCTCTTTAACTACTTTTGAAATGAGAGAATTTGGTACATATAGTGTAAAAGTTGAGACTGCTTTTAAGGCTGGAAAATTACAGAAGACCGTGGAATCAAATTAGGAGGATTTGGATGATGCGGAAGCTAACTTTGTGAGAATAATGAAAACGGGTATTGTAGAATATAGTGGTAAGTTACCTTTTAATGTTTCAGTTGTGGACAAATAAGCCATTACACTTGAATTAGATGTCCAAATAGAGCTTTGAATAACAAAAATAGGGAGAAAAAAGGTAAGATAATTAAGAAAATTTACTATGTTAGAGAAGATGCAAGTATATCTGATGATGAATCTAATTATGGAGATGATGAGGATGGTGAATGCTTGTTCATGCCTTTAAAAGAGAGTGAAATTACAATACTGTGTCTCACTTTTTACCCAAGATGGACATTTACATCAATATTTTTAACTGAATCTTTATCTTCTCAGACCTCTAGTAGCTAAACTGTTAAGAATTTGAAGATGATGTGAACTAGTGATTTGTGACAATTTGTGTGTAGATTCTAAATATATATATTTTTAACTTTTGAAAATAAATCATGAATCTTTCAACATCTCCTTTAATAACTAGTTTTAAATAGAAAACAACATTTTTTAGAAAGTAATGTTTGTGTCATACAACATAATTTCTTTTTATAAAGGATTAAATTCTAACTTTTGAAATATAGAATCTCAACATAAATTTCTAGGGAAAGGATAATCTTTCATAATTTTTGAAGTCACTGTAACTATAATTTGGATATATGTGTGTGTCATACAACTTAACTTGTTGTGTATATGTCGAAATCCAATTTCTTTTTGGGGTGAAACAAGGACATCAATACCTAGGGAAAGGGTATTTTTAAAAAAAAATTACAGTGGTTTACTATTTTTCCACCTCTGCACAACAAAGAGCTTGATGTTTTGAGAAAAACCTATGTTTAGTAAAAATTGAAAATTAAATACATGATAAAATGAAAATATATCAAAACTATACTTGTTGGAAAGCTCGTTTCGAGGGCTACAATCTTGCAAAATATATTTTTTAAAGGACATTATTTAATCCCTCAAAAGGTAAAAAAAGTGGGTTTTTGCCACCATTTTGATAGGTGTGAAGGAGACTCCATTATTGGTATGATTTAATACTAGAGAGGTTCTATCCAAGAGGGTTTAATATAAGGGGATCTTATCTATCCCTCTTCAATTAAAACCCTTTATATGGAGCTTCTCAAGACTTAAATCATTATTTTTTCTAAAAATAGTGATTTCAAGCCAAAAGTCAACACATCCCAAAAGTGAGGCACTATTTTGGCAACACCCAAGATGAAACTAATTCTGATAACTCTGAGAGATGTGTGAAGGAAAGGTCTCTGGAAGCAAGTGCTAAAACTAAAGGCACTTTGGTGTTTTCTTTTCATGCTAGATAGGAGAAGAATTATTGGATCATTGATAGTGATGCTCTAATATTATGACTAGTGACAAGACTAAGTTTGTTAAAATTGAAAAATAGGAAGGAGGATTAGTTAGGTTTGGTGATGATACATCTGCTAAGATATGTGGAAAAGGTTCAATCAATTTTGATGGAAAGCATAATACTAGTGATGTTTACTATGTCAAGGGTTTAAGACATAACCTTTTGAGTGTTGGACAAATGTGTAGAAAGACATACAATATTATGTTTCACGATGATGGTTGTGAGATCAGAAAAAGCTCTAAAATTATGATTTTTGCTGGAAGAAGGATAGATGGAAATGTCTATCAGCTCAATGGTGGTGGTGGTTATTTTTTTATTACTCAAATCAATTAGAGTTGGCTATGGAATAGAAGAATGTGTCACATCAATTTTGATATCCTAGTGAGGATAAGTTCAGTTCAAGGTGTGAGAGATCTGCCAAAGATTATAAAGCCTATCAATGCTATCTGTAAGGAATGTCAAGTTGGAAAGCAAGAAAGAAGAAGTTTCAAAGTCAAAGAACATTCTTCTACCAGACTATTGGAATTGGTGCATATAGATCTTTGTGGTCCTACGAGAGTAAGAAGTCTTCAAGGTGACAAGTATTTCATGCTATTGATTGATGATTATTCTAGAATGACATGGGTTACTTTTCTCAAAGAAAATTAGGAGCCCTAGATAAGTTTAAAGCGTTCAAACTTATGGTTAAAAATGAAATGGATATAAAAATCAAAAGTTTGTGGGTTGAAAGAGGTGGAGAGTTCAACTCCAATGAGTTTTACATCTTTTGTGAGAATCATGGAATAAAGAGGCACTTGTTTGCCCCTAGAACTCCTCAGCATAATGGAGTGGTTGAAAGAAAGAATAGGATTGTTCAAGAAGCTACAAGAACAATGACGAAAGAAGAAAATCTATTGGAAGTCTACTGGAGAGAAGAAATCCATACTAGTATTTATATACTTAATAGAGTGCAAGCATTCTTATTGTCAAATACTTCAGTGTGTTTGGAAGAAAATTCTATATCAGAAGAGATGAAGAGAACTTAGGTAAGTTTAATGCAAGATCTAATGAACGTATCTTCCTTGGAGATTCTACTAAAAGAAAATATTACCGGTCCTACAACAAGAGGCCAAGAAATATTGTTGAGAGTGGGTGATCCCACAATAGTGGTTTACAATTTTTGGCCAAACTAGACACTGAAATTATTATTTTTAACTAAATATTCACATTCAGGCACCTATAGCGGCTAAACCATGAGGAATTTGAAGATGATGCAAACTAGAGTCTCGTCACATTGTCTATAAATTCTAAAAATATTTTTTTCAAAATTTTTGGAATCAGATTGCACTTCTTTTTCCATCTCCCATGAAAACTAGTTTTTTTATGAAAACAATATTTTTAAAAAGTGGCGCACACCATATAACGCATAACTTTTTTTCCATGAAGGATAAAATTCTATTTCTTTCGAATTTAGATTTGAACTCCGATATCTAGTGCTTCCACTTGGTTAGATAGTTTTTTATTGAACATTTTTTTCTTTAATCAAGTTTAAATTCAAACCAATTACAACTCAGACATAGCATGACAGACATTTTTTTGTTGGATCAAGGAATTCAATATCTAATGCACTCATATTTTTCAAGTTGTTTTTTTTATAATCTACTATTTTTCCACATGTGAAGAACAAAGACCTTCATTTTCAATGAAAAACCTATGTTTAATAAAAATAAAAAAATAAATACATAATAAAACCAAAACATATTAAAATTATATTCGTTGAATAGCTCGTTCCAAGGACTACCTGATTCCAGTTGGGTTTGTGAAGATTCCTCCATTTTCATCGTCAACCCAAGCTTTGAAGTACCAAAATTTAGGTTTTTTTGTATCTCAAGGGGGGCATGAGGAATAAGGGTGGTTCATACGAACCCCTAGGGGTTCAAGAGAACCACCCTTCCATAAGGGATTTTGTTGGGTTTTTGAGCAGGAAAGAATTAAAAGGGTTCGCTCGAACCCTGGTTCAAATGAACCCCTTATGGGTTCGCTCAAACCAATAGGTTCGTACAAACCCCTTATGGATTCTCTCGAACCAGTAGGTTTGTACGAACCCCTTATGGGTTCACTCGAACCAGTAGGTTCATACAAACCCCTAAAATCAAGTTTTTGGTCATGTATTCATTTTTTGTGAGTTTTCCATGTAATTCCTGACACTTTACACCAAAATAAAGTTAAGAACAAAACACTAATTTAAAATTTCGTTCACTGATGCTTGCAAAACTCTCAAAATTTTCTACCAACAAAGGAACTATAAGAAGGAAAACAACTTAAGACCAAACATAAACTATAATTATTTTAGTTAGGTAACTAACTTGCTTAGACAATCATGGTCAATTCAAGAGGAGACGTGGAATCCACATCATCGAGGTACACTTAAATAGTTCAACCAACCCAAAGTTAATTCGAAACATTATATAGGTCACATGCCAACAATAACATGCACACACACACACACACACACATATATATATCAGTATTAAACTCAAGAATAATAAGAGAACAAATCCTAGGGGCCAGACCTAGTCCTCGGGGGTTCGTGTCAGACGGCCTTGCCTACGTATATAATTCGTAGAGGCACTGTAGTTCAACACTTAGACTTCAACCATCTTACACATGGTTGGATAACAAAGAGATAAAATTGTCAAGTTAAAATGATGGCTTAACATCAACTTCAATCACAAACCATTGACACTACTCCACACTATAATGATGGAAAGAAAAAGTTCAAAGTTAAAGGTTATGACTAAACCCACATATAGGATCTCCCAAAAATTATTCTAAAACAACTAGATGATGCATACATCCCTCATGCACAACCAGGTTGATTATTCAAAATTTAACATGACCTTGAACATGTATGGTACAAAAAGAGCCCACACATTTTATAACGGTTTATAACAGTCAAAATATACGCCTAATACATAATCCTTTGCAATAATGAAAAAAAACAAGGTAACAAAAGAAATTACATCAATTAATCTAATTTTAATAACTCAAAGCAAGAAGTAAGCATTTATATCATATTATAAACTTTCACAAACAATTACACCTAAACACTACAACTTTTCAGCTTGTTGATCATAGCAAAATGGGTAATGATAAAACAGTGATAACTCTCACAACCAAATTTTAAACTTAAATATGATATGAAATAGGGAAAGAATGAGAAAAAAGACCAACAAATAATTTTGCATAAAAACTAAAATAAAATTAAAAAACAACTAATCAAAAGAAATTTGGTCTGCAACTAAAACTCACAAGATTTCTATAGCATGCTGATTTTCAGCTAAACATAGCCGAAATAAAACACACATAACTCTCCCTCTGCTTGACCAAATTTAAAAGTTGATTATGTTTCGGAAAGGGGAAAGAACAAAGAATAAAACCCAAAAAATTGATTTGCAAGAGTCTTAAACATGTGTGAGCAGTTTTTTTTTTTTTTTGTGCAACTTAATCCACTAATTTAGAAGATTTAACAATTTCACGATCTTTAACATAACATACTAAATACCAACCTAACTCTCATGAAGGCACAAATATTTCTTTTAATCAAATTTAAATGACAAAGAGCTGCAATAAAAAAATATATATGAATACAAATTAATGTGTCACCTATTTTTAACATTATTGCTTCTAACCTATTAGTTTGAGTATGACACTCTGAGTTTTACTTATACAAAAGTGACAAGGGAACTTGACTTATACACAATAGATCCTAACTATTTGGGGAGGACTAACAATGGTTTTCTCAACTATACATTATACTATATGCATCCAATATTGATACTATAAATAATAGAAAAGTCACAAGAACAAAATAGTGAAAACATTGATGATAGAATAGTGAAAAGAAATCACGAAAAATTCTATCTCTCATATATAGAAATCACTTATAATTTGTAAACAGTAAAATGAAATAGATAAAATCAAATTAATACTAACAATTATTTTTGTTAACTTCCTACAACATCAATACCTTTCAAAAACTAGCATCAAACAAAAAGATGTGAAATTTCATCTGAGAATTTTATGTAATTGTTTGAGACTACAGATAAGAGAGAGGGATAACGGAATAGAATGTAGGTTTATAATTTATTTATAAGATTTTTATGAATGCATTCCATAACAGAATTTAAAAAGATTAACTAAATTTATAATTACAAGAAAACTACTCAGATTTATCTCTAAATTTTACAATTACTCAAATTTACATTATACATAAAATTTATATCTCTAAAATTACACATTTAACTTAAGTTTAAATACTAGATTATTAACTTCATCCAAGCTGAGGTTAAAGTTTATGCTACAGGTTATCATATCCATTTTTTTGTACCTGACTTGCATTACATATGCTGAATGAAATAATGTACAAAATCTACAGGGTATATTTTATATCTCTTTGATCTGAAAAGAAATTTTAGTATCCAAAATTGTATGAAGATCCATTGCTGATTTATACACAATTATTTCATAAATAAAAACTGATCTGGATAAAAACACATAATCTAATGCCCTCCTTTAACATATAATAGTAGAAGTTATTTTAGAATGAAATAAATACATATCAAAAAGGAAATCTAGTCATGCACAAATTCTCATTCTCTTTTTTTTTTTTTCTTTTAATTGAAATCATGGAATATGACTTACCTACATAAACCCATCGTATGCTACCATACCATAGGATTTTATATAGCAAACAATGACTAAAGGGAATGGGAAAATATGGATAGCTGTGATTGCAAGATAGGAACAAAATTAGTATATTAAAATGATTCAACAAATTGTTGGGATGTGAAGCCCAACGGTCACATAACCATTCGTATTCTCCCATGCTTGTATAAATACATGAGTGCAGACTATGTATCATATAACGTATAATAGAATCGTTCTCTGCTTTTTGGTGGATGTAGCCATTTATTGGTGAACCATGTAATTCGTGTTGTCTTGTCTTTGTGTGTGTTGTTATGTTTCTGGTTTTGTTTCCTTTATCTGCTTGTTTAATATTTACAATTGGTATCAGAGCTATGGAGTAGTATTGTGTTTTTTGGTTAAAACCAAGGAGGAAAGATGGAAGTTGAAGAAGAAGAAGAAGGTGAAATTTGGGAAATGGATAATGGTTTCTCATTTCGCACCTCTCGGTACTTCCCATATATTTTAATGGGTATAACTAATTTTGTAGTTGATGATGAGGAGGCTGATTCTATCATTGAGGAATTTCTTAGCAGTTTGGATTTGGCTGAAGAAGAGGGTTTGAAGCAATCGCTGGTTGAAGGAGAGACTGTGGAGTTAGTCTTCCGAGATGAGGAGGATGCCTCCCTGGGAGAGGAGGATGCAGTCTAGTACCAGATGAGTGAAGATGAACTCGAGGAAGAGGTCGAGAACTGGGAGGAACATCTAAACAAAGAAATTGTATTTCTAAAGGAGGAGATTTTGATGCTGAGAGAGCGAATATACTCTATGGAGAAGGAAAAAGAGAAACTTGCACAAAAGTGGGAGTTCTCTACAAAGAAAAAAAATGAAGAATTAAGGATGGAATTGGTTGACTTGGACACATTCCTTACCGAACTAGGCTTTGATAAGGAAAAATGTGAAGACAAAGAGGCTGAGAGTGCAATGGTGGCTGATTTGGAGGACTCCGAAAAGAAAGCCCTACAGGCTGGTAGTGGCAGGAAAGGTCCAAATGGAAGAGGAGTTGCTAGCAGTAGGCACGACAAGGGCTCTTCTGGTGCTGGGGAGGACGAAGAAGGCGATGATGCCAAAGGTCTGGTGGAGAAGCTTGACACCGTCAGCACTGTGGAAGGTAGGCGGTTTCCACCTTGTGACGTTTCGGTTGCCCACTCAAACTGGTGTGTGGAGATCCAAAACCGGTCTAAGGAAAGAATGGAGATGTTGTCGGCAGTTGTGAAGGCAGAGGATATGCTAGCAAACAACTTGGAGAAGCTTGCAATGGACGACAAGTTTTCTGGTTGGAAGCCGAAGAAAGTAAACTCCGATGAAGATAAACTCATGACACCAAAAAGGGATGATGATGCGGCAACAGAAGATGATGTTGTTGGGGCATCGAAAAGAGACAAAGTTGTTGGGGCACCTAACATAGAAGATGAATCGATAGAGGAGGACGGTGCTGCTAACTTACCGAAGAGTGTAGTTTATGATCATAAGGCACTGGTGATTAATGGGCAACGAAAACTTCTCATTTATGGTGGCATTCATCCTAGAAGTACCTCTGAGATGTGGCCAAATCTCATTAGAAAGGCCAAGGATGGAGGACCGGACGCGATACAGATTTATGTTTTTTGGAATGGGCACGAGCCATCTCTTGGAAATTACTATTTTGAGGGGAGATTTGATGAACCCAAGATAGAAGATCCCCAGTCAGCTGTGGCAAATGAAAATTCATTCCAAGATGAGGCCACAGACGAGAAGGGTGATCGCACCAAAATGGCATCATTTATTGAATGTGCTCATAAAGCATTAGAAAAGCGGGTTTGGGACAATAAGCGGAATGCAGAGAAGTTTCGTTCAGATATGATGAAGATTGCAATGACCACTCTAAGCTATAAAATACTTTCATAGGTGTTGGCAGTTGATGCAATCGTGAGGCTTAAAGGTAGCACAAGTTTGGAATCAATACAGATGCCTCAGTTGTTAACAAATAATGATGCATCTTTTTTTTTCCAGCGGCTTAAGTTATTTGAGCAAAGTCATGTCTGCTTGCTTCGTGAGAATGTATATGGCTATTGGAGGCATGCCTCCAAAAGGAGGCTACAGTAATGGGGATTCTAGAGCACTATTATCTAGGGGAGACAAAATACCTTTATCTATTGACCATAAGTCTGATCAAGATGATGCAATGGGTTGTATTAAATTTGCTAGCAGATGTTTTATTTTTGGGAATAGATATCGCATTGGGGGCATTCCTGCCATGTCCTAGGCCCTAGGAGATCAATTATTGAAATGGTATGCATTGCTTGAACCCAAAGTAACTTGTACAGAACAAACACGTGAAGAAGCTGAGGCTGGTTTAGGATCTCAGAAATCTAATAGTGTTGAAGTTTCAGAGGAAACAAAAGTAGTAAGAAAAGGTGTTCGGTTATTAGATTTTATTGAGTCGGGCAGAATTTGGAGAAGATTGATTCGTAGTGTCTGTGAACAATATTTGGCGAAGTTGAAAACTTCAAGTTTGGTTCTGATGTGAGTTTGAAGTGAAATGCAGGGGATGGCAGTGCATGGTTGTGCCGGTTGAACTTCATGGGGGAGATTGTTGGGATGTGAAGCCCAACGGTCACATAACCATTCGTATTCTCCCATGCTTGTATAAATACATGAGTGCAGACTATGTATCATATAACGTATAATAGAATCGTTCTCTGCTTTCTGGTGGATGTAGCCATTTATTGGTGAACCATGTAATTCGTGTTGTCTTGTCTTTGTGTGTGTTGTTCTGTTTCTGGTTTTGTTTCCTTTATCTGCTTGTTTAATATTTACACAAACATCCACTGCATATAATTGGCAATGTTTCACTTAATCATAGATTCTAGTGTAATAAATGGGTGCAAATTTGGCAACTAACTTCCTAATTATTTATGGCAATAACTCGGGGCACAACAAACTAACAATCATTCAAAATAATATTACGTGAGGATGACTATTGCTGGGAGCTGTAAGAGACATTAATGTTTAAGATATACATCATCTCAATTTTCTTTTGCACTATTGGGATTATGCGATCTCCTACCCAAGACAGTGATTTCTTGAGGCACAAAAAACTGACAGACTTAAATTTTATTGGTAGAAACAAAATGAATAAGGCACTATGGAGAGATTTTTCGGGATCCCCCACCGTCCTCACTCAACATCTCTCATGCCAGTGGATATCATTGATAATCAATAGGGGCGCCACTCACAAAATAACATTTATCCTAGTCATATCATAGCAATTTGATGAGGCGTAAGCCACAGGTAGAAGGTTAAATGTTTCAGATTGCAGGTAATGTCTCTGTAAGGTGGGTGATAACTGGATATTCATTTATCTACAGTTCACATACAGATCTATAATTTTTAACAAGTAATCATCAATTTGCAAATTTAATAAGAAGTTTATAGGTTAATAATTTACCAGCACCACACAAATAAGAATCATACAAAGTTTTGGCAGTAAACTAATATTATAATCTACCTATGAAAAATGGGACCCTTGGGACAGATATGAGTGTTCATCAAATGTAAACAAATTTGTAGTTGCAAGAGATCTGATAGACATGTATGCAAAATGTGCAGACATAAGAGGCGCACGAGGTGTTTGACAAATTACCAAAGAGAAATGTGGCATTTTCATTTGCAATGATAAAATTGTTGGGTACTAAATGTTGTATAAACTTTATACAAACGTCCCTGGAAAAAGCAAGACAAAGTCCTCCGATCCTATAGATACTGCTTCATTCCATTCCTAATACGGTAAAATGTAGATCTAATAATTATGTGGGTGTTAGAGCTGCAATATTCTTGAGATCAAGAAGAGACTTATTTTTTTGTTTTAGCCTTAATACTCTTGCCTAGCATGATGGGAGTTTTAGGCTGAATAAATTGCAATCACTCTGCTAAACTTTCATGCGAAAAAAAAATATGAAGCATACACGATGTAGATCAAACTGCAAATAGGTTTTACTAAGAAAAGCATTTTGTGGGTGGGGTGGGTGAATAGTTTGTACAACCACAGTATTTAGAGAGAGGACACATTTCTTGCAAAAAGATTATGCTAAAAAGGATTGCAAAGAAGAAAACCCTTCAAGAAAAGGTAACAACAAGAAGACTCAGAGCAGTAACTGATTCCTGATGCAACAGTGAAGGACATGCACAATAAATAGAACCATTCCATCTCAGTGAAGCCTTAAACAAACTAGTCTAAAAATCTCTATGAAAAAAAGAAAGAAAAAAACAAGGAAATAAATCCACGTCCTCAATTCTTACTAAAGGTTTGAAGGTTTGATAGACACAGTACCCATTATGGGTTGAATTAAATTTCCCTTAAAACACTCTAGCACCCATATAGACAGAACAAATTTTCTCAATTAAAAGACTTATCATCTTGACAACCACATCTGATCTATTTAATAGATTTCGTTGGAGGAAAGGTATCCCATAGTCAAGTAGAAGAAAGATAGGAATACACATGAATTTATCAATAGGCATAAAAAAATATTTTATGCATATATGAAACCTACATACTTGGCAATGCTAAGAAACCCTTCACAATGCAGAAGCTCGCGTCGTCCCTTTGGAAGAGTACCCAAAAAAAAACCAAACACTTTGCATAGCAGCTACATTTTATAGAGTTATTGGCACCCATGCTAGGGAAGGCTTCAATTCAAACTTGTTGTGCAATTATATTCGTGTTGCACATTTTACGTCATAGTTCCAGCTAGTAATAATTGTATACACCTAAAAATGGTCTGGAGCATCCGATTAATTAAATAAAAATTATTTGATTAATTATCCTAATTTCCTCTACTATGGAATAAATAGAAATATTTATTTATATAGTTCACATTCACATTCACATTTAAATTCACCTTAATTAAATAAACAATATTATATAATTTTTTCAATTTAATTATCAAATATCTATTTCAATCTATCACATCAATCTTAAATTAATTAAATAGAGATCAAACACTTTATTTATTAATTGCCATATTCTTCTGTTTAATTTAATAAACAAATCTTATAGTTTGTTTTATTAAATTATTTATCTCTCTTTTCCTAATTTAAATAAATCAAAAATATTTGAATTAGAGCATAAAGAATATTCCAATCTATATTTCTTCAAAAAATGAATTAGTTATCCTATGCCTAATTTATGTCAAAATCATGTCTAAATTAATTGATTGAAACTTCACGGGAAGTTTTGGAGACAAATTATGAATTTGATCTCTCAATCCTCCTCCATCAATCTTTTCTCTTCTCTTGCCTGGCGTTTTCATGGGTAGAGACAATCACCATTAAATTCTCCAAATTGAATCCAAGCCTCTCAATGTCTTCCCTGTGCATTTCTATATCCAGGAAATCTATAAATACAACCTCATTGAACCAAGAAAAGGATCCAGATAATCTAACTTATGCACTCTTACTCTGTAGGAATTCAAGCACTCAAGTATCCAAGCATCAAACATCAACAATCAACAATTAAGCTTTCACGATCATGGCTGCCTCTTGTAGCTACAATTATCTGTTTCATGTCCATATCGTGCTAGTTTAATCCTCTTATTATCTAGTATTGTCTTTTAATTCCATATCATTGCATTAGTATTCATCTCGTTCTTCAGATAGTCATTTTAACAGTCATTTGCTTACACAATCTGAGAGCAATTTTGATTTAATAAATCTTTGGAGATAGAGAGCAATATGACACTTTCAATAGATTATTCCTTTGAATTGATTCATTTAACTTGTCTATTAATATAATGTCGTATTAAGAAGTGTTTTAATCTTGTTTTACTTATTCACACTTACAATTTGACGCCCATTGTGGGGCATTAACCCCAATTTTATAATATTTCTGGGAAGTGTCACATAGGTTCATGGCATGTTTTCTTTTAACGCTTTCGTCAAATACTATAGCGCTTCCGTGGCAAACTACAGTGCTTCCGTACTCTGTTTTGTCACTTCTGTGTTACTACAACACTTCCGTCGAAAATTTTAGCACTTTCAACTTTAGCGCTTTCGTCAACTATTTCAGCGCATTGGTGATTTAGCGCTTCCATGGCAAACTTCAGCGCTTCGGTGTCATATTTCAGCGCTTCCATGTTTTAGCGCATCAAGTAAGAGTTATAGCGCTTCGGTGGACTATTCCAACGCTTTTGTAAAATCAATTTGAATTCGACGCGGCCGCGGCCAATTTTTGATTTTTTTCACAGTTGGACTAAAAATTATCAATCCTAGGATAGTCACTTCTAGCTTTCTACAATTTATCAATCTAGGATAGTCACTTCAAAGTTTCCTAAAATTTATCAATCTAGGATAGTCACTTCAAAGTTTCTAAAATTGATCAATCCTAGGATAGTCACTTTCTTGTTTTTCTTAAAGCAAATCTATCAATCTTAGGATAGTCATCACATTCTTATAGTAGAAGTTAAAAAGAACATCATGATTTATGTGAAACAACACCTTCACATAGATTAGAAAATTTCTTTTTGAGCTTTTAAAACACAACAAACTTATATGTTGTGTTTGTGGTGATTAGGCTCATGCTCTCCCCTTAACTGGGTGACCAAAGTGCCAGAGTCATTTTTACTTGATGCTATTTACGCTTTATTAAATCCTTTAGCAGGCCTGTCATAGTGGGAAAAAGTACTCACCCTAGGGGAACAACCTAAGTGGGAACAACCAAAGCTAGGTTTTCCAACCCACTATAATAAAAATGCAAGTTGTTGATGAAATTCCAACTTAACGGTAGTGAGCAAGATAACCATCCCCAAAATCTTTGTTTTAAAGATTGGGAAGTCTCCTAAGGGAGTTTATCAATTGCCGCATTGAACGGAAGCCCTTTCTATGAACCATAGAGTAGTATCTCACTGACTCAATATCCATACATTATCATACTCACAGTGCAAGGGGAGGGAAGAATCTACCCCCAAGACACTCACCATATAATTACCAAGGACCGCTTGCTCAAGGGATTTAGTATCCACTTCCATCACTTTGAGTACGCGCCTGACAACGACAAAAAAATGGGTGCCCTCTAGGGGGTGACATGGCTGTGTGTGTCAACGTAATTCAAGATATGGGTTGTGAGTATAATGATGACCTACTTGTCCTTAAGTGTGAGTATGTTTGATTTGTGTACAATTATCAAAACAACCCGTCAAAATCAATAAAGACCATTCATGGTTTTTGAACATACATGATCTATTCAATTTAAAACAATTATTCAAAATTGCTTGCCATGTTTTCACAAATTCATTTAAATCAGATTAAAGATCATCCTGAAAACGTCAAATCAAAACAAATCAGAAAAATCCATGCTGTGAAAGTGGAAGTCCACCACGTTTGTCAAGAGAAAGATCAAAATCTCCAAACCTAAGGAACCTCTCAATTACCGAAATAGATTGTATCAAAATCGAAAACTCTTGTTACAACATAGAACATTCATCCACAAATATCACGATTTTGCTAGGGGTCACAGATTAGATTACGCAGTAGAACCACTCTACTCACGAGCCTTCTTCCAGAGAAGAGCTCTCACACAATACCACAACCGTAGTCAATGGATTCATCATTCTTATCTTCCACAATCCATGATACAGTATGCCACAAGGCCAGATTGGATTTTACAATAGAGAGTCATAAAAGTCTTGTTTTCAGCGTTCTGGAAAACCTCTTTCAGTGCTTTTGGTCACTGTTTTAGCGCTTCTATGAAATAGCGCTTTCGGGCACTGTTTTAGCACTTACAGTCTATAGTTTAGCGCTTCTGTCAAACAACACTTTCATCATATTTTTCAGCACTTTTGGGCACTGTTTCAGCACTTCTGTCAAAGTAATGCTTCCATCAATTTTCGTAGCACTTTTATGCACTGTTCTAGTGCTTTTGTCAAAGCAGCACTTCGGTCACCTATTTCAGCATTTTGGGACTCTATTCCAGCACTTCTATGAAATAGCGCTTTTGTACTCTATTTTAGCGCTTCCAAAATAGAGAGTTCAAAAATCATACCAGTCAGTCTGTCTGTCTTTTATCCACTATTTCACCAGAATGCAAAATTTTCTTTTCATCAGAATCACTGTCTAGGAACCAAAGTCAGAAAGGTTTATACAAATTTCCAAACTTATCAACTGAAACAAAATCTTGCAAATCACAAGTGTCAAAATCAAATACGCAATCAATTACTACATTGAAGTTTCATTATCAAGATACTATCATCCTTCATCACGAAACCAAGTATAGTAATCAATTTTTTTAGCATTGTCTCATCAATAAGATCAGTCGTCTTATTCAACTTTGTTTAAAAATTTAAATTGACACTATCCAACATATAAGATCAACATTTCAAAAGAAAGAGTAAAAATTTGTATGCCAATCTTCACTAGGTACCAAAACCAATGACTCTTAGAACAAGAACTTAAAAAATCACAAGAAATGCCGGAAGAAAATCCTTGGAACAATCTGAACCAAAACAATAAGAGCGAAATTACCCCAGAGGATATTCAAACAGCTCAACAAGATCCCAAGTTCCATAAGTTTATGGAAAAGATTTTGGAACAAGAAATGGAAAAATATCTTTTAATGTTAGCTGAATCAAGGGCTAAACTTCCAAAAGATTTTGACGTAAACCATTTGATGGAAACACCTAGAACAAATGAGACTGAGATACTACAACCTACACAAACAATAGATCCAATTGATGCTTTAACATCATAGATGCAAATGTTACAGCAACAGATACAAGATATGACAAAAGGGACTACCAAGACATATGTGATACAGGACATTTGTCCTTATCCTTTCAACGCAACAGTCAGCTTGATACCTTTTCCTAGACACTGTGAGATCCCAAAATACGATAAGTATAAAGGAAGAATGGATCCAATAGATCATATCAGAGAATTTAAAACAATGAGTCTTGAGTTTTCCCAACAGGAAACTTACTTAATGAGACTATTCCCAAGGAGTTTGGGAGGATCATTTATGGAGTGGTTTTCGAAATTAAAACCAGGTATTAGAACTTTTGAAGAACTCGTCAACAAATTTATCTCTCAGTACTCCTTCAACATCCAACATGATGTTACAATTAAAGATCTTTACAATCTAAAACAAAACAAAGGAGAAACGTTCTTGTCTTTTCTCCAAAGATGGCGACGCTTGTTCGCTAGATATCCTAGATCCATTCCTAAAGAAGAAAAGATGGAGTTGTTCATTGAAAACTTGACGGAAGAAATGAGTTATAGAATGGAACTATAATGTCCTCCCACATATGAAAAAGTAATAGAAAACGGTCTTAAAATTGAAGAGGCGTTAGTCAAGAGAGGAGTTATCAAGCATTTCAATGATAAAAAAAACAACACAAGTAACTCCTCCAATCAATACTCAAGCGGTGAGAAGCTAAAATTTTGGCAAAAGAATCGAAACACAAATGAGACAACAAATGATCCCCAAAATGTCAAATCGGTTTTCAACTTGACCGCATTCACATCAAAGAATCAAAACAACGAGAAAAATGTCAAGTCGAATACCATTCAAAGTAACGAGATTGTAAAAACATTCATATCAAAAATCATCAAATCGGCAAAGGTTCACACCTTTGGGCCAAACAATGGAATCAACAATGAAAGAATTAGTTACTAGAGGCCTTCTCACTGCACGAGAAGCTAGATTCTAGGATCCGAAAGTCAAACCATCATGGTGGAATGACGCTAATTACTGCAACTTTCACAATAACAAGGGTCACAAAACTAATGACTGTATGGAGTTGAAACACACAGTACAAGATTTGTTTGACAACAACAAAGTTTACATGGAGGAACCTCAAAATAATAACGATCATTCTGCCTTGAAGGATCCTTTGCCAAATTATGACAAAGGAGCATCCTCCTCTTCAAACACCAAAGGTAAGAACGTAAATCATGTCTATGACAAAACAATCCTTTGTCTATCTGAAGTAAAAAATGATCATACAGTTGGTCATAACATTGCTAAAAACGAAACCAACAACATTACCTCTTTGGATTTGCTTCCAAGCTTGCAAAAATCTGAAAATCAAATCAATGTCTTAAAAATCAGAGAAAATCAAGAACATCAACCAGCCAATGCGATAACTAGGGGACAATCCAGGGTAATGTTAAAAGGAGTTGGCTCCACACATGCAGTTTCTCCTCCATCACATTATAATATTATCGATCAATTGCAAAACATCCCCCGAGAGAATCAAGAACATCAACCGGCAAACGTCATGACTAGGGGGCAAGCCAAGGTAGTGTTAAAGGAGTTGGATCTCAACATACGATTCTGCCTCAATCTCATTATAATATTGTCGATCAATTGCAAAACATCCCCACACAAATATCAATACTGGAATTCCTTAAATTGTCACCATCACATAAGGAAGTTCTCGAACAAGCATTAGTTGCCACAACGGTACCAAAGAATCTGAATGTTTGTCAATTCCAAGCTATGGTGGGACATTTGACTACCTTGCATTGTCTGTCATTCTCTGAACAAGATGATGTCTCATTAAACCATCCGCATGATACTGCACTGCATATCGAAGTATTAATCCATAATCATCGCGTTAAGAGAGTTCTAATAGATGGGGGAGCTGGTTTGAACATTTGCACCCTCAAGTTAATCCATGCACTAGGATATTCTGATGACATTATTGATGCTTGAAGGAAAATGAATGTCAAAGAATATGATGAGGAATAAAGATCATCTAAAGGTTTAATTGTATTACCCATTCAAGTGGGACCCATGATGAAGCATATAGCATGTCAAGTATTGGAAAGAGAGTTGACATACAACATACTCTTCGGACAACCCTGGATTCATGAAATGTAGGCTGTACCTTCTACATACCATCAATGCCTAAAGTTTCTAGTAAACAGACAAGAGGTGACAATAGCTGCTGATTACAACCATCCACAACATTGTGACACATTGAGAAACACTCAAGATACCTTTGTGCCTCACAACAGGGAAGCTTCTAGTTCAAAATCATCCAAAGAAGAACAATGTCCAAGTATCACTACCAAGTGGGTAGAGAAGAAGGGTAAAGAAAAAGAGACAAGTCATGTTGAAACTCAATCAACAGATAATCTAGATCAACAAAATTTTATATCACAAAAGTTCCAAGAGAAAGTTCAACTGACGGACAAGGGAATGGGAACATATTCTATGGACCAATCACTTAACCTATCACAGTTAATGCCATCTCCTAGGACATATGGTCAACCATCTATGATCAAATCTCAAATCATCATTACTAGTCACAACTCTTGATGAGAGGTTTGTCAAAAAGGGAACAATAGAGGATGAATCAGATAGCAAAGCGATCCTGGATTGGCTATACAAAGATGAAGAACCCTCTACATCAGATATCTGTATCAAAAATGTCAATATTAACATTGACAAATATGGAAAGGGAAAAGCTATTTTAGAGAAGATGGGGTACGAAGGACAAGGACCTATTGGATTGAGAAAGGAGGGAATCATAGAACCTATTCAACCCCTCACTCTACATTCAAAAGAGAAGCCGATACTAGGATACTCTATTGAGGAAAAACAAGAACTAGAAAAGAAAGTTGTTGAAAGGATCCTTCAACTTAGAGATAGCTCTGAGATAGATTCAAACGAATATGAGTGGGACGTGGGTTCCGAAGTATCTTTTACTGATATTCAAGTTGATGTCATCCAACAATATACACCTATAGGTGAGGAGGGCCAACGGTTTGGGTCTAGACCAGTCGTCGCAGGATCATTGAATATCGATGACTCTAGTGGGGACGAACAAAATTTGAGTGAACTAGATGATTTTGAAGAGGGTACCATCATGGATCTCGATATCCCAAATGACAATTATGACGATATTGCTATCCTCACCCTTACTTCCATTGACCTGAATCAATCTAATGATGTCATGCCATTAATCCATCCATAACTTATTGACTGGGAACCTATCGAACCTTTGACTGTACCAAAATTTTTAAATGATGATGCCATCGTGCATTTCCTATGTCATACCGAACCTAATACAAATTCTATCTATAATACTCATAACAACATGACTCGGCAGGAGGGTGTCAAATCTCCCAGTTGCAAAATTGAAAATAGGGAAAATAGATCTAATGGTGAAAACCATTTTATAGCACCATTAGATCTAGAAAAAATAAAAATAAAGAACGCATCCAATGGTGAAAACCTTTCTGAGGCACTAAAGGATGGAAGATTTGACACTCTCCTAGAACATTATCATGAGCGATCATTAGTTCTGGTCGAACCTACACAATCGGTGGACATTGGCACAAAAGAAAAGGCAAAAGTTCTACATCTAGCAAAATCAATGACTGATCAAGAGAGACCAGAATTTATCAATTTCTTTAAACAAAGAAGCATCAACTTCACTTGGTCATATTCTGATATGCCAGGCTTAGATCCAAATCTGCTTATCCATCATTTGTCTTTGCCAATAGGAATCAAGCCTATTAAGCAAAAATTAAGAAAAATGCATCCTCACATCGCATTGATGGTAAAGACAAAGTTAAAGAAATTGTTGGATGCCAAATTCATAAGGTCTATCGACTATGCCGAGTGGATATCAAACATAGTACCTATTTCAAAGCCAGACAACAACATCAGAATCTACACAGATTTTAGGGACCTAAATAAAGCATGCCCGAAGGATGATTTTCCACTACCAAATATAAACATCATCGTGGACTTCACGGTAGGGCATGCCTATTAGAAACCCTAGATCAGACATGCAAACCTAAACACCTTCCATAGAAGAGAAAACATCAAAAAAGTAGAGCTTTGCATGAAATGTGCAAATTGATAATATTCAAAATTAAGAAATTATAATAAGAGAATTATTTTATAAAAGCAGTGTATGCAACCCTAATGTTGACCCAAAAATAGCTCAACTAAATACAACTTACTTATTAATTAAGTAAACTAATTATTACCTAAGCAAAACCTAAGTAAAGTTATGCAAGTGTAATTAAATATTAATTACACTAACACCCCCCATAAGTACAACTTAGGGAGACTAAAAAGGCATACACCTAAAACTAAGATGAATGCAAGAAAGCATGAATGGGTCCCGGCAACAAGGCCTGATCAGGTACCCATGTACAAATGCAATAATGAGGTAGAGAAGGAAAACCTAGTGGGACAACCCCCCTACAATCAGATAACTGCTGAAAAGAAGCACTGGAAGAACATTATAGATTAACACTGGAACCACAATCTGGAAAGCAAAGAACAACCCGATGCCACAAAACACTCAGAAACTCCAAACTGGAACCCTAGAATCCATAAAGCAGCAATAGATGAAATGATGATGACAGAATCTGGAAGCCGTGAATCTTGATGTCGATGTCAAAATAAGACTGAAACTCTTCCATGGGAGAAATTACCATAAAGACTCTAGAGCATTAACCACAAATGTAGTGGCCCTCAAACTGAGATGGATCTGATGCAGATTATTAACCATAAACTCTCAATCTAAAGTGTGAACCGATGTGAATCTAAAATGTGTCAAGCTAAGACAAAAATGTGGCCAAAAGAAACTAAGAAACTAGATTACAACCCATGCAAGTTGTCATCAAAACACAATGAAGATCAAAGTGCATGCACACTCTAATTAGATTATTATGCAAGAAACCCCCCCGATGGAACTTTATATTAGTTCATTTATTACAATACCCAATGATTGCAAAAGGATATAATGCCTAAACATGCATAAATAGAAAATAAAATAGACCTTAGATCTATGTAGAGGACTGAACTAGCTTTCCAATGCCGCAAGAATTACAAAAAAAGGATCACCGAGTCAAAAGATATGCCCTCCGGAGTGAAACCAACAACATCTGAGTTCCAGAACCTACAAAATCAAACTGAAGTATAATCAAATAAAATAACCTATACCAACAGAATGGGATTAGAACTAGCTTTCCAATGATATCTTGTTTGCGAAAAACTGACTTTGTATGGAAAAGCTATGCCCAATTTCGTGAAAGTGCTCCAGAATGGCCAATAAGGCCTACAGGCACCGCAGGGGCTAAAAAAAATTCGGCCCTTGGTCCTATGTGTGACCAGGGGCTAGCAGATGGGGGCTAGGGCGGAGCCCCTAGTCATCCATATGACCATAGTTGGGGCTGAGGGGCCGGCCGAGGGTTGGGCGCATAGCGCTCGGTCCCCCATATGACTGCGGCGACTGGTGTTGGAGCACGTGGGGACTGGACCTAGGTCGACAACTCTATGGAGTGGCATCGCCGGGCTGAGCGGCTGGTGGGTGGCCACCTGGTGGCTGCCTAGTGGCTGCCCGACAGCGGTAACCTTCTAAACTGGTGGCATGAAAACTGATGGCGGTTTTTGATTTTTTTCAACATTTTTTTGATTTTTATGTTGTTTCTGCCTCGGAAGCATGCTGGGGAGGCCGTACGACTTCCCTAGCAATTATTTTTTACCTTTCGGATCAACTTCGCCAAAATTGACAAAACAAAGGATGATCTTAGGGTTTTGGGGCACTATGAACGCGATGGTAGTGTCCATTTTGCTCCAAGATGCTTCAAAAAATAGGCTTCCCCCAGAGCTTCCAAAAAATCAACAAACATGAAACCCTCACAAATCTGGCAAATCATGACCAAAATTTGCAAAATGAAAGCCAAACCTAAATTTTTTCAGTGCTCTGAATCCAATGATGAAGCCCAATCTGATCCAAGACACTACATAAATAAACTCAAGGAATGATACCAACGAGGAACCCCTAATGAACTCTGTAATGAATTTCTCTAGAATTTGAGAAGGGGCTACATGTCAAGGCTTTGATACCATGTTAGAAACCCTAGATTAGACATGCAAACCTAAACACCTTCCACAAAAGAGAAAACATAAAAAAAGCAGAGCTTTGCATGAAATGTGCAAATTGATAATATTCAGAATTAAGAAATTACAATAAGAGAATTGCTTTATAAAAGCAATGTATGCAACCCTAATGTTGACCTAAAAATAGCTCAACTCAATACATCTTACTTATTAATTAAGTAAAGTTATGCAAGTGTAATTAAATATTAATTACACTAACAATGCCATGTTATCAATCATGGATGGTTTTTCAGGGTACAATCAAATAAGAATAGCTCTAGAAGATCATGAAAAGATGGCTTTCACATGTCCATGGGGAACCTTCTGCTAGAACGTCATGCCGTTTGGTCTAAAGAATGCAGGAGCCACTTATCAAAGAGCAATGACAACAATCTTCCATGATATGATGCACACCTTCATGGAGGATTATGTGGATGACATCTTGGAAAAATCTAGTACTAGGGAAGGACATCTGCATAGCCTAGACAAAATCTTCACACGGATGGAGAAATTCAATGTCAGGTTAAACCCCAAGAAGTGTGTATTCGGGGTCACATTAGCAAAACTATTAGGGTACATTGTTTTGGAAAAGGGCATTGAGGTGGATCCAACAAAAGTCAAGGCAATAATGGAGATGCCACCTCCTAAGAATATCAGTCAACTAAGATCATTACAGGAAAGGCTCCAATCGATCAGGAGATTTATCTCCCAGCTAGTAGACAAAAGTCATCCTTTCAATCATCTGCTGCACAAGAATGTGGTTTTCAAATGGGATAATGGGTGTGAAACAACATTCAATCAAATAAAACAATATTTGATGTCACCACCCATTCTCATGCCACCAACTGAAGGAAGACCATTGATATTATACATTGCAACAACAAACATCTCTTTGGGGGCACTATTAGCACAAGAGGACTATGAAGGGAAAGAGCATGCCATCTACTACATTAGTAGAACTTTAAATGGCTATGAAATAAACTATACATTCATAGAGAAGTCTTGCTTAGCAGTGGTGTTTGCTACTCAATAGCTAAGACACTACATGCTAACTCATACAATGAGGTTAATTGCAAAGATCGACCCTGTGAAGTATCTACTAAGTAAAGCTGCCTTAACAGGTAGACTGGCAAAATGGGTCATGCTCCTAAGCGAATTTGACATTCAATATGTCGAGAGAAAGGTGATCAAGGGTCAAGTAATCATTGAACAACTAGTTGAAGCTCCTCTACCAGATGATCAACCAATGACAATGGAATTTCAAGATGCAGACATTATGACAGTAATGCCCCAAGAATGGGTATTATATTTTGATGGATCATACACACAACGCGGATCAGGAGCAGGGATCTTGTTCATCTCTCCCCAAGGACACACAATTATGAAATCATATAGACTCATGTTTTAGTGAACAAATAATGTGGCAGAATATGAAGCATTGATTATTGGGGTCAAGATAGCAATTCAATGGAAAATCACAGACTTATAGGTATATGGGGATTCTCAACTAGTTATTTATCAAGTAAATGATGAGTATCAAACAAAAGATGAAAAGTTGATGCCCTACAAGCAACAAATAGATAATTTGAAATAGTCCTTTGTTAGTATCAAGATTGATCAAATTCCAAGAGTGGAGAACAAATTTACAGATGCTATGGCTACAATTGCTTCATTACTACAATTGCCTGAGAAGTGTGTTTGTTATGAGTTTATGGTAGAACAAGTATCATGTCCTTCCCATTATAAATCAGAATCCGTTCCCATATGCCATCTAGAAACCACTGAAACCTCCATCTACAAAAAAACCTATGCTTACCTGAAAGATGATATTCTTCCTCCTGATCTTCCTAGGAACCAAAAATGAAACTTTATCCAGCAATCTGCCCGACATACTTTAATCACAAACGTCCTTTATTGTCGAGGTCTTGATGGTACCCTAGTCTGATGTCTAGAATGCAATGAATCTGAAATGGCCCTATGAGAAGTTCATGAGGGTATTTGTGGTACTCACTCGAGTGGGATAACTCTAGCTAAGAAACTCCTCCGTTTGGGATATTATTGGTCACGCATGGAGAAAGAATCATATCAGTTTGTCAAGAAATATCAAAAATGTTAGGTTCACAACAATCTGGTTCATGCACCGGCTTAGGAATTGCATCCCTTTACATCAACGTGGCCCTTTTGTCAATGGGGCCTCGATCTGGTAGGAAAAATAAATCCATCTTCATCTAATGGACACAAGTTCATTATAACAGCTACAAAATATTTCACAAAATGGATTGAGGCAGTACCTCTTACAACCATCACTGGGAAGCAGATTTCCTCTTTCATCTTGAACTACATCATTTGTCACTATGAAATCCCTCAATCCATTATCATGGATAATGGACAACCTTTCAAGAATCAAGATGTCCAAGAACTATGTGAAAAGTTCCACATCCAACATCGGTTTTCAACACTGTACTATCCTCAAGGGAATGGCCAAGCAGAGGCCTCAAATAAAATAATACTCAAAATTCTCAAAAAGATGGTTAACGATGTTGGACGTGATTGGCATGTTCAACTCAATCCTGCACTATGGGCCTATAGAACAAGTATTAGAACACCAACATGAGTTCCACCATTTGCTTTGGTATATGGATCAGAAGCCATATTGCCCATTGAAGTAGAAATTCCATCCCTTCTTGTATCACTCAGAGGAATCATTTCAGATGAAGACTATAGGGTATCTAGACTATAGGAACTAGAATTGTTGGATGAGATTCATCAACAAGCTATTAATCATCTAATGGCTTATCAACAGAGAATGTCAAGGAGTTACAACCACAGAGTAAAACCGAGAGTCTTTCAGGTTGGTGACTTAGTACAAAAGGAAAACCCTAGGAATCAGCAGGACAGGGAGAAGAAAGGAAAATTTGAGCCTAATTGGCTTGGTCCTTTTGTCATCATATCAGTGTATGGATCAGGAGTATATCAGCTATCAACATCAGAAGGGGATTTGTTTGATGAACCTATCAATAGTATTCATCTTCGAAAGTTCTATGCTTGAATTTCCTAGTGTGCGGGTCAAACTTCTAAAAATTGTTTCCTTGGTGAAAACTTGGCAAACAGGCATCTTGGCAAAATGCAAAAATACAAAAAGAAAGAAAAAGAGAAAAATGAGAAATACAAAAACACAAAGGGTGTAATCAAAACATATGGTGAAAACATGGAAATAGGTGGCGTATGTGATTCTAAGATCAGCTTTTCCATCTATTTTGATATATATCAGGATCATTAGTCTGGCAGTTAGTACCATTTCATATCATGTTAGTAGTCTTGCCATCTTTGCATCCATATCAAAATGATTTTTACATAGTGAAAGTATCGCTCCAAAGCTTGGGGGCAACATCTGGATATCACTAGGGGCAATACAAACATATTGATTTCACCAAAGGGCACACAACAATATAGCAAAAAATAAAAAACAACGATCAAAGCGCAACATCAATCATCGTCAGAAAGGAATCAACCATCCGTATCATTTTCAAAAATCCAAAAACATGTCAAAAATCTTATCGAAAATCCAAAAACATGTCAAAAAGTTAGTCTGAAGAGTGAAATCCAAAAAAAAACATAAGTCTATGTCAGTCGAACTGCGTGGTCTCTGCATGTTTAACGTAGGCAAGGCTAATCTTTGATCAGCCCCCAAGACCCTTAGGATAGGTTAGTAGGTTAGGTCTTTTGTTCAATATCTCAAAAATCCAAAAACATCACAAAACCAGGATGGATGATCTAAAATTTGAATAATGAATGAAACACTCTAAGTCAACAATGGATAAATTATATTTTTGATTATCATTTCTTTGGAGTAACTCAATGATGTATTGAGCTAGAGAATTCACACATTAAAATGATTAATCACTGCCTGTTTACACAATGAATGCTCAGGTCATCTCGGTTAAATTATACCAAGATTCTTGTGTTCACTTGCAATATCAAAAATCATGAAAGAGGTACTCAGGTCATCATTGGTGTAACACATACCATTGATGCTTGTATTCACTTTCAACATCCAATAAAGCTCTATGATGACAAAGGAACAAAGTATTGTTAAAATGACAATTGTTTTGCATATAGTTACATGTTAAAATTAGATTGCATTCATCATATTCATTATCTGTAGAGTATTTGTTGCATAAGGGATTCTAATCAATGATTATCTAATCTACAAATAAGACTGAGTATACTTGAAATAATTCCAAAAATCATCAAAAACATGTAAGAATCAGCATCTCATCATTTAGTTTAATCATTTCATCATTCGTGCATTTTTCATCATACATCAAATAAATTATGAATTAAATTGTACCATAAGTACATCATGTTCATTTTCACAAAAAAAAAAAATACATTCATTACATTATCATTCCTCAACATCATATGCATACATTTTATCACATACAAAATAAATATGAGTCATGTCATTATTATCATTACATCCATCCATTATCATCAATCATAAGATCATCATTTTTATCATCATCGCGTTTAAAAATAAAAAAACATTTATCCATCCATCCATACATACATCACATCATAAATCCATATATCATATATTCTACAAATTCATTTATCATAGATCATTACATGAAATAAAAGCATCACCACTTTTGAAATAAAATCATCATATATTGCATTAATCACATCATAAATGCATCCATCACATAGAATCGTACACCATCATAAAATCACATCAACTGCATCTCATATATATATATATCAAGTGTCAAGTGTACAGTGAAGTCTAAAAATACAGATACATCATAAAAAATGAGCTACATCATAGTGTACATCATGTCTCGAAAAGACCAATCTCAATAGCACCGATGATCTGCCACTGCTAGAGTGTGTGGGCCCAACAGGACCAGTACCACCACCACCCCCAGAAGGACCAGTACCACCACCACCCCCGAAAGAACCAGGATCTCTGGGATCTCTGTGTGGAGGTTGTGTCACCCCCTCACTGACTGTCCGCGTGTGCATCCGCCCAGATCTAGATGGGGCATAACTGACTCTACGCTCAGCAGGCATTGCATCATGATATCAACCTTAGTAAAACTCAGCCTCTCAGCCAACTCGCGGAATCTCTCTCATATAATGCCTCACTGAGGTACCATCGGAAACTCTATGGAGGGTCTCCATTGTCGCTTGTGCCCTCTCAGCAATCTGTTGAGCAGTATCCTTCTCAGCTGTCAAAGTGGCCACCTGCGTCTATATAGCTGCCAACTATCCCTGAACCTACGCTAATGTCTGAGCGTGAGCCTGTGCTTGGGCCTGCATCTGAGTCTGGGTTTGAACAAGCAAACCCCGAGCTTGTACCAACTACCCCTGCAGTGTCTGAACCTATGTTTGCAAGCCAACAATTTGTCTCTGATGGTCCACAGGTGGCACTATCACTGCTCGCCTCTTGCGAGACCTACTAAATGATGGAACACTGATGGTTGGCCCTACCCCTCTGTCCCCTCCACTACCACCATCACTATCATCACTGCTACTATTGTCGCTACCACTCTCTATGCTACTACCTGCCGGAGTATCACCCTCGCTCTCTGTGGAACCCTCTGCCACATCCTCCTCTACTGGTAGCGGTGCTGACTCATCTGGAATGGTAATACGAGGATGTGGAACCAAGGCTAGGAAGGCAGCGTACTCCTCTTTGACTGTTGCCTCTACGATGTCTCTCCACATATCCCAGGGTGATGGCTGTAATGCCCTATATCCCTCTACTATAGCATCATAGGACAAATAGGGCCCCCAATCAGGAATATCCATCTGCTGCCTCACATAGTGGGCTATCCCCTGTGGCATGCACTGCACGATGCCATACTGTCTGTAAACGTAGTACAACAAAAATCTCTCTAAAATGAAATGTGTTCGACGGATGAGATACATGGAATCACAGAAAAATCCCAACACTGCATCATCCTCGTCCCACTGCTCACAATCTAAGTATGGGCGCCAAGTGACAATCTCTGTATCATCAAATACCCACCTCCAATGCTCTAACTTGCCCATCCGGGCCTGTGTAAACTGACCTCTATATCTGAAGACATAAGGTCTGCCGGCTGGTCTGTTTGCCACTGGAAATGGCTGAGCAATAGAGAAGTGCTCCCATGTCCACACCTGTAACAAGGTCATCCCTGCTGATAAGCTACGTGCCCCGAGGTACACAACTGAATGAAGATCATGATAAAGATGTGCTAGCATGCACATACCGCACACATATATGGTACCATATACCATCATACTCTCTAGAGTCCTGCCCCAACCAACGAGGAATCCCTTTGACCTACGATCAGGGCAAAGGAAACCTCCAATAAATCTAGCTAGCACTATTGGTAGTGTCGCATAGGAATCAGTGATCCTCCTCCATCGAACGCTTGGACCCTCGATAGTTTGATTTTGGAATACTCTACCAAGAGAATCTCTACTGCCGGTCCCATGGGAATCATATGCTACAATCTCCCCCATGAATGGAATATGCAGAATCCGCCACACATCCTCGGGTGTGACTGTCATCTCACCAGTGGGTAGATGAAAGGTGTTGTGGTCACCATGCCACCTCTTAGCCAAAGTAGTCAATAAACCCCGATTAATCCTAATCTAGGGAATGTCAAGCAAACTCATAAGGCCGCATCGACCTATGATCTGAAGCTCATCTGGTGTCAGATGAGGTATCAACTCCAAAGTCCAAGGAAATATCTCTCGCATCTGGAGAGTACCCAGACGCTCCTATCATCACAATGAAAAATCCACAATCAGTGAACTATGTCAAGAAATCAAAAGTCATTCTACTATCATGTCTAATCCAAATTGGTATGAATTTTTGATCAAAATTCATAAGCGAACATCAAACCTCACCTATCATGAGGTTCATCAAAACATTATCTAGATCTTGCCTATCATGAGATTTATCAGATATTGAATCATTTCCTCCCCTATCATGAGGATCATCAAAAATAGGATTTCTTCTAGCCTATCATGAGAGTTAGTCTTATTTACATCATCCAAATCCAACATCAAGAATGTGGATTATCAATCATACCAATCAAAAGAATGGACATGATCGGAATTGATGAAATCAAGGTTACCTAAGTCAAAATCTGCAATTCTAACATGAAAGCGCTAAAATAGTTCATCTAAGGGCTAAATACCAAAAGCACTACTTTATCAGTTCGAAGCGCTAAATCAGGCACCCAAAGTGCCAAATCTCAAAAGTGTTATTTTAGCACTCTAAAGCGCTACAACAGGCATCCTAAGCACCATTTTAATCTAAGCGTTGTTTTACCACATCAAAGTGCTAAAATAGTCTATCAAAGCGTCGCTTTACCAGAAGCGCTAAGATAGACCATGAAAGCACTAATACACAAAATCAAAGTGCTAGAAGTCTCAAAGTGCTACAATCCGGCATCAAAGTGCTAAAATTTAAATCCTAAGCACTATATCAACAAAAGCGCTACATTACCCTATGGAAGCGCTAGAGATTTTAAAGCAAGCACTAAAACTCAAAGCACTAATCTACCTACTAGAAGCGCTACACTGGAGTGAAAGCGCTACAGCGTGGCTTGGAACTGCTAAAATAGACAAAAAATGCCAAAAACTATAAAATGCATAAAAAATAGAATTTCACAAATTACGAGGAGGTTAAGGGGTACATACCGGAGGTTCATATGCGATCGGCTACTAGTAGTGTCGAACACGCTCGAAACGGTGAGTGTGGTAAGGGATTGGCATCCTGCTCTAATTGACTGAAATGTCTCTATCACAAAGTTTTTAAACTCAAATAGTGCAAATGACTTTGAAAATGACCTTTTGGACTATATATAATTTTTGAAAAGGTATTTTTGGTGGGTTTTATTATCTTTTGATTAATTTTATCTAGGAAATTAATTAAAAATCACCTGCAAGCTATATTTCATCATCATTTTGTTGAGAGATAAATTATATCGTCATCATATCATCACAAAATCATAATTTTTTTGAAAAATTTCTAAAAATCATCAAATCATTAATTTATCTACCGAGGGGGCATATTATCGACAATCATCTAGAAATCAATGTTTGGGGCATACAAAATTATTATTTTTTATATATCATCGATCCCGACAGTAGCAACAAAATATTTCTTTGAAGCAACGTGTAAACACATCACTTCAAAGAGGGGAAAAATGTATACACCTAAAAATAGTCTAGAGCATTTGATTAATTATCCTAATTTCCTCTACCATCGAATAAATAGAAATATTTATTTATATAGTTCACGTTCACATTCACATTTAAATTCACCTTAATTAAATAAACAAAATTAAATACTTTGTTCAATTTAATTATCAAATCCCTATTTCAATCTATCACATCAATCTTAAATTAATTAAATAAAGATCAAACACTTTATTTATTTATTGCCATATTCTTCTTTTAATTTAATAAACAAATCCTATAGTTTGTTTTATTAAATTATTTATCTCCCTTTTTCTAATTTAAATAAATCAAAAATATTTGAATTAGAGCATAAGGAATATTCCAATCTATATTTCCTCAAAAAATGATTTAGATATCCTATGTCTAATTTATGTCAAAATCATGTCTAAATTAACTGATTGAAACTTCACAGGACAAATTGGAGACAAATTTGGAATTTGATCTCTTAATCCTCCTCCATCAATCTTTCCTCTTCTCTTGCTTGGTGTTTTCATGGGTAGAGACAATCACCATTTTTCTCTCAATTTCCTCCATCTCTCACCATTAAATTCTCCAGATTGAATCCAAGCCTCTCAATGCCTTCCCTATGCATTTCTATAGCTAGAAAATCTATAAATACAACCTCATTGAACCAAGAAAAGGATCCAGATAATCTAACTTATGCACTCTTACTCTGTAGGAATTCAAGCACTCATGTATCCAAGCATCAAGCATTAGCAATCAACAATCAAGCTTTTACGATCATGGCTTCCTCATGTAGCTGTTGTAGACACCTAAAAATGACCTAGGCCTGCAAGCTTCATTTTTACCACTTTTGTCTTAGCATAATTAAGACATTTAATTATGTCCTTCGTCCACATTCGACTATTGATTAAATAATTCATAATTATTTAATTAATTCATGTCAGTTATTCTTCATGATTATTAAATAAATAAATTTTATTTATTTATTAAATACGTCATTAACTGTCTAGGTCTTTCTTTAATTTATTTAATTCCTTCTTCTGCATTTAATTCTTATTGATTATTAAATAAATGAATTTCATTTATTTATTTAATACGTCACTGATTGTCTTAATTAAATAAATTGATTAATTTAATTAATTGGTCTTATCTCCTAAATTAAATAATTAAAATTTAATTATTTAATTGCCAATTTCATATTCTTCTCATTTTAAATAAATTAAATTATTTAAAATGTCATGTCAATCCTAACTGTGAGTCCATTTTGATAAATAATCTGAAAAAGATTATTTATTATCTCATAAAATCATTATTTTGAATTAATTTAATTCAAAATAGTAAATAATCTTCCAAAAATCAAGTAATCGGGCAGATTCTTGATTTTCCAAATCTTATCTTCTTGATTTTTCAAATCTCGCAAATCAGGCAATCTTATCTTCTTGATTTTTCGAAAATCTTTATTTTCTAATTAATTGTCTCATTTATTTTCCACCGTCGATCCAATTTTATTCTGACTGTTCGATTAAGGATTTTGCCCTAACCCTAATTAGTGATTCTTAGGTTTAATCTGGATCATTCATTTCATCAATTTATCTCATCCATCCATTCGAAATGGCCTTTTCTATAAAATTCCATCTTCTTCTCATTTTTGAGACACGCACATTTTGACATTTTGCATAGTTATTATAGGCATTTGCTTTCACACTTAAATCTCCATAGGCAATTTCATTATTTATTATTATAGTCATTTAATCAAGGCATAGGCATTGTCAATCATAGGCTTTTAGACATAGGCATTTAGATTTTGAGTAAATCCTTCAAAACTTGCTTTAGTCTTGTCATTCGTCATAGTTGCTCATACAAATCTGAGGGCATCTTCATTTACTGCAAGCAAAGGAGGTGTAACGAAGGTCAATCATGGAAGATGGAGATTCTTGGTAATATCATTCCTTTTCTTTTCATCATTTTCCTTTGTACTTCGTTATTTCAATGGATTTTAGTGTTATTTGATTTAACCATCTAACAATCTGATTTTTTCCCTAATTACATTGGTGAACCCGACATTTTGTAGAGAAATTTGTGTGTGTTCTTGTTTGCTTTCACTATTTTGCAGGTTACAGCCAAGACATCATACGAAATCCCGTCACCTTCATTAGAGCATAGAAAAATGGGCGAATAAAATATTTTCAAACGGTTTTCTGGGTTTTGTAGATCTTGCTCCCAGCTTTTCAAAACATGAAATGGTTTTAAATTTCATTGAGATTTGAGAAAGTTATGGGCATTTTAGTGATCACAGTTTTTTTCAATTTAATTTTTAAACCCGCGTTTTTCTTTTGTCTATAACATTCTTTTTGTGCAGAATCGTGGAAAAAGTTTTCTGGGTTTTGAAGGTCTATCATTTACCTTTCCATGGATATCTACCACTTAAAATTTTGTTAAGTTTTGAGCAAGTTATCACTGTTTTAATTTGCTGCTGTCATTAATGTCTTATTTATTTATTTTTTGTTTGTGTTGCTAATCTTCTCTTGTAGCGTGTGGCGATCCCCATTTGTGTGTCGAAGACCATTGATTAAAGAGATTACTAATTCATTGTTTGCAGATTCGAATGTCGAAGACAAGATAAACAAACATTGTGCTTGTTTTTCTTTCATAGATTAGCAAACATTTGATTTTGGTGCATATAAAAAGAACACATGTCTTCTTTGATTGATTGTGCTTGCAAGATGGTAGGTGAGTATGCTCTCACTTGGTGAAAACCTCGTGATCACAAAACCAGACCCATCTTTATTTGTTAATTACCCTTCACGATTTGGTATATCAGAGTATCCTCTCCCCTTGCGCATTCGTGCGATCCTGGGTGTAAAAGAAACGGTTACTGACTCTAGAACTTGGGTCTATTCTAGTGGGAAAAAGTACTCACCCCAGGATGACTCAGACCGGTAGCACCCTGACACCGAGGGACTTCTAGCCGGTATATAAAAGTGGGTTCTTGGGGAAAGCCCAAGAGTCACGAGCGTGGTTCCGACGAGATGGATTTGAAAGGGGACTCTCGCCGCATGGATCACGCCCCACAAACAGAATGCCCGAATTAAAAACCTCTTGTCTTAGTGTCCAACCGTTCTATTGGCCGTTGCTTGGTATAGTGCAGGGTACAGTATCATGCCCGAAGACACTCACTACTAATCCCCTTGAGTAGAGATAGCAATTCTTGGGATGTCACTACCCAAAGAATCTGAATTTGGTGTGCTCGAATGACGTTAATGAGCCGTGGAGGGGAGCCAATGCCACCAAAATTCTAAGCTATCCGCTCTCGAGAAGGAAAGGTGTTTATCACCAATCCGAGGTATATCGGTGGGCTATACCAAGTATACAAACCCTTGGCCTATTGGCCTTTTTAGGATTGTGCTTATCTGATGTGTGATTGGTTACATTCAAAAAGCTATGTTTGTCAAGTGTTTTCTGGTCTTATCATAGTTCGAAACAAAACTTTCATCAAACAAACCAAATTTTCCATCAAAAATGACAAGACAAACTTTTCGCATCTATCAAACTGCATTTAAATGTCTGAAGCGCAATCGCTCTGATCAATCGCATTTGAGTTTACTGAACCGCATTTGCATATCCAAGATGCAACTGAAACTTCAAATAACGCATTTTCCTATCAAAACTTAAAACTCCACATCTGAGACTGGAAGTCCTCAACTTGTCCACCATTTGTCAAACACTATCATCAAGAAGATTCTGTCAGAAACCAAACTTGATATTGCTCAAAGTCTTGTCTATTAGCTTGCATTAGTCACCATAGGTTTCATACCTCATTCATTTTTCATTGCATACATTTGACATTAGACTATTCATAGGTTCACATTTTGCATACTTAGGATTAGGCAAATCTTAGTACACTTTGCAAAATCATTGTTTTCGAAATTAGACCCTCTTGGACCAAGTTATCAAACCTCCTTTTAGTCATTGTCCTCTTTTGTGAGATTCTTCCAACTCAAAAGTCTAGTTAGGGAGACTCACTAGTCATTTAGACCTAGTCAACTTGTCATTTCCAACAAAGTTCGAGCGTAGAAGTGCTTAGATAACCTTGTCTTACATTGCATACGAATTGCATACCTTACTCACAAAAATCCAAAAATATTAGTCATTCTAGTGGTCATCTTGAACCATAGACTTCACATAGTGCCATACTTGCATCTAGTTGTCATTCCCATTTGAGCAATCTCATTTCATGGTTGAAACCAGACTTCAAAAACAAAAGAGACAAATGGAAAACTTTAGGAAAGACCCCCCGTATAATGTCAACAATCCTCCACATGACCCAATTTGGACCTTTTACGATCCATTTACCAATGTAGACAATCAACCTCCAACAACAATGCAATCCACATCAAACAGTCCATTTGAACAATTTTTGCAAAGAGATGAAAATGGTCAACTGCTCTAGGAAAACATAGAGGCATTGACACAAGACCCAGAGGCCTGTCAGATGGCTAAAGCAATAGCTCGTCAGGATAGAGACAGATTCGTAGCTATGCTTTTGAGTGAAGGAGCTAAGTTACCACTAGGATTTGACACTACTACCAACAACGCACATAACATGTCACATAGTGGTCAACCTCTAAATACCATGAGCAATACTTCCTTTGGGACCACAATGACAATGCATACCACTCCCAACATCCCAAACACCACCAGCATCCCTAACATCACAAATACCACGAGAGTAAATGCCATGGGGGCATCATCAAGTCAAAACAAACCCCCTTTGACAACTTCATTTTCTACCATGAACACAACTTTGACACATTCATCCAGTGGTATTTCACAAAATCCTTTGGGAGGAGCCATAGGACGTATCTTTATCCAAGGACAACAACAAAACGTCAACACGACAACACAATCAAATGTCATTGCCTCCCAAGGTCCAAACACAAACATTCCCCTTGTTCAAAATCAACAATTTACACAAGGTGGCCAAATAACACAACCCATGACATCATCGACACACTATAACAGTCATGGCCACAACATCCCTCAACTAGCGACACACATGGCTGGGGGACACATCCCAACATATTCATCCAACATTCATACTCATCAACATGCACCCAATCATAACTTCCAATACCAACAACACACGTCATACGTACCACAACAATCCATACCACCACAATACACCAACATTCATGCACACCAGACAAGAACACATGGTGTGCTAGGCAATCCAACATATGGAAACGTAAACGACCCTACCATAGATGAACTCAAAGCAAGAATGAGGGATATGGAGAAAACTATGCAAAACATGTACATTTCAGGCAGGAAATCAAAAATATCATATGACCTGGATGTATACCCATTTGACACGAGCTTATACATGCCTGCATTTCCACCAGGATACATGTCACCCAACTTCACAAAATATAGAGGCAAGACAAATCCCATTGAACATGTTCGCGAATTCGCAACCAACTATATGGATATCGCCTATGAACCAACATACTTGATGAGACTTTTTTCCAAAAGTCTGGCGGGTCAAGCCCTTGAATGGTTTTCAACTCAAAAAGATATCTAGACATGGGATGAGCTCAAATGAAAATTCATAAGAAATTACGCGTACAACATTGACATGGATACCTCTATCACTAGCTTGTGCAATCTCACGCAAGAAGACTCTGGTGAGACATTTATTCCATTCTTTCAAAAATGGAGAAGCCTTGCTAGTCGATGTCACATTGACATTCCTGAAAGGGAAAAAGTCGACATGTTCATCCAAACACTCCTAGGACCCCTAAAATTCGCATTGCAAATACATTGTTGCACAAACTTCACAGAATTGGTCGAAAAGGGAGTCCAGATTGAGAAAGCACTTATCGCAAAGGGAGAACTGAGATATGGTTCCAAAAACATGAACATCAATCCACCAGCTGACAAAAACAAATATTGGGTTAAGAATAAGCATGTTACAAATGACGGTGTTGTTGATGCCAAGAGTACAAACACTGTAGGTCCCGTATTGGCCCTGAAAGGGGTTCAACAACAAAATAGACCAACAACGACATTGATACCTCCTCCCAATACTTCTTAAAACAATCAAAGTGGTCAAAACAGTCAAGGACAATATCGTCAAATGAGGCAATTTCCTAGGGGTCGCACATACACTCATTTGGGTGAACCCATTGAAGAAGTCCTTAAGAAATGCATCCAGCATGGGGTCATCACACTTCCGGAAATAAAACCATATGACCCGGGATAATTCAAACCAGCATGGTGGAATGACAATGCACTTTGCGAATACCATCGAGTAAAAGGGCACACAACCTCCAACTGTCATCAATTGAAAAATATAATACAAGACCTTATTGAAAATCGCACCATCGAAGTAGGTGGATCATAATTCACCACCAATTCGGATCATACTATCCACAAGAATCCACTGCAGGATCATGGTTCTCATAATGCTTCCACTTCAGGTTCACAGAACCAAGCTAACTTTGCCCAAGCCAAGTACGACTATTCTGGTGGACCTATTATAAATAATGTCAGAACTGAAGATGAATACATCAATACCATCACGGTCAAGAGAGCACCCCAGTGTAATGCTACTACACGAAGTGGCAAGGTCACTATAGCTGGTCCGCCTTCCCCTAGACAAGCCAAGATCACTATACCGGGCCCATCAGCTAAACAACCACAACCTGCTAAACAGCCAAAACCTGTCTCAACCCCACAACAATGGAAACCCAAGAGTTATTTCAACCTCATTGACCAACTAGGAAAGACTCCCGCACAAATATCTATCCTTGAGTTGCTTCGTATCTCTCCTGCGCACAAAGAAATCCTAGACAAAACTCTCCTAGAGTCGTCGGTCCCTAAGGACATCGATGTCAATCAATTTGAAACTATGGTGGGATATCTCACCACGCCGCACCATGTCACCTTTTCTGACCAGGACTACTCATCACATGAAACCAACCACAATGACGCATTACACATAGAAACTTTTGTCCACAAGCACAAAGTTAGACAGGTTTTAGTAGATGGTGGAGCAGGGTTGAATATATGCTCCCTCAAATTGGTTAAGGCTCTTGGATTCTCTGATGCGTGCGTAGACCCAACGAAAATCATAGTGATCAAAGCATATGATGACGAGGAACGCTCTTCAAGGGGTGTTATCTCTCTCCCTATCAGAGTGGGACCGGTCATTGTAGACAAAACCTGCCAGGTCCTGGATTTGGAACTACCATATAACATCTTACTTGGTCGTCCATGGATCCATGCATTAAAAGTTGTTCCATCGACATACCACCAATGCCTCAAGTTTCCTTTCGATGGCACAGAAGTAACCATATACGGAGACCCTGACCCTTTCCAATATTTTACCAACTTAAGGGGTATCTCTGAAAACCTAGTACCTATTAATCGAGAAGCACCTGGCTCCTCATCATCCAAATACATCGACCCTTCCATGCTCATGTCATCTTCCACATCCGTTCCATCCATGTCTTCTGTCGTACCACCACCTTCCACCAACCCTAAGACTGGATCAATTGTCAAAATCCAGGACCTCGGCTACGGAGAATTCAAACTAAATACAACATATAGCATAACTACAATACCCACTCCTCCAAAGATACATGGTCAGCCATGTTTCAGAATGGAACCTCAAAAAACTTTCAAAGTTCCATCGAATACAGTTTTTATCAAGTGGGGAGACATGAGTGATGAAGACCTTGTGGACATCACAGGATGGATCTATAAGGATACAGTCGCATTACCTCCATTACCAGTTCAAAAATATGGCAAGGGTTACAACATCATGAAGGCTAAAGGCTATGATGGTACTAGTGGCCTTGGAAAAAGTAAAAATGGTCGAAGGGAACCCATAGAAACTTTTCAAACTCTGAAGTATCTTGGATTAGGGTTTGGGTCACCTGACAATGACGATCGACGTACCTCTAGACTTTCAAATGAGCGAGTACATGCTTCTGATAGTGTCAAGACTACTAGGGAAACCCTCACCGAAATAGACTCCCATGAGTGGGAATTTGGCTCGGAACGATCCCTAAGTGACTATTGTCTTGACGATTTATTTGTCGAACCAGGGGAACTAACCTCTGAACAACGATTCTGGAAAACATTCAAAATCGAATAGGCACCAAATAGTCAAAGTCCTACTACCTCCTCCCATGCCATACAACACCCGTCATCTAAACCCGATCATTCCAATCAATCCAATCAGTCCAATTAGTCCAAAGTGTCAGACGACATTGATAACCAGAACTCTAAAACCTTCACTCCTTATTACGACAACGAATATGACACTAGTGAAGGAGAATATTGGATAGAGTCCGATGTAGAGTTGGATGATGATAACCTCATATACAACATCACTGAATCCACCTACATGCTATCCGCAACCTCACCCCAGTTCACTAGCCTTGACAATGGCATCTCCTTAGTTTACCCTAAATTAGTCGATTGGGACCAACAAGGACCGCCAGTTCTGGACACATTTCAGAATGATGAGGCAATCGCCAAATTCATGGGACTACGAGAAAGCATACCCAGTGGGGACCACAAATCAGGATATGCCATTGATTTGGACTGCACGACATACTTCGGCGAGACTGTTCAGTCCTCTAGTCGCAAAAGTAAAAATAAAGTAAAAAATGAAATGTCTCTAGGTGAAAACCGAAAGGCACCTCTTGATGATAAAATAGTAAAAATAAAGGACATATATGTGGGTGAAAACCTCTCAGAGGTGACCAAAGATGGAGGACTGGACTTTCTCCCCGTACAACAGGAGAAATCGGCCATGCTTATTGAGGACATAATAGAGGATAACATTTCAACTGCAAAAGACCCCAAGATGGTCCTATTTGCGGCATCATTGACTGATAAAGAGAAACCAGAATTTCATAAATTCTTTGCAGAACGGAAAATCAACTTTGCATGGTCCTACGCTGACATGCCAGGATTGGACCCAAAACTAGTTATGCATCATCTGCCACTATTACCCAATGCTAAACCAGTCAAGTAGAAGTTGCGCAAAATGCACCCTCAAGTTGCTCTATTGGTCAAGGCCGAGTTAAAGAAATTATTGGATTCCGGATTCATAAGGTCTATAGATTATGCTGAATGGATTTCCAACCTAGTGCTGGTGACAAAGCCAAATGGGCTGATTCGGGTATGTACAGACTTTCTGGATCTAAATAAAGCATGTCCCAAGGACGACTTTCCTTTGCCCAACATTGACATCATAGTTGACCTAATTGCAGGACATGAGATGCTATCCCTCATGGATGGTTTCTCTGGCTATAACCAAATCCACATTGCTCCTGAGGATTAGCACAAAATAGCATTTACTTGCCCATGGGGTACATACTGTTGGAACGTCATGCCCTTTGGTCTCAAAATGCAGGTGCCACATATCAAAGGGCTATGACCATGATCTTCCATGACATGATGCACAATATAATGGAAGATTATGTAGATGACTTGTTGGCCAAATCAGTAACTAGGAAAGATCATTTGAAGATACTCGACAAAATTTTTAAGAGACTTGAAGAGTACAAAGTTCGGCTAAACCCTAAGAAGTGTGTTTTTGGGGTCACATCAGGAAAACTATTGGGATACATAGTCTCCCAAAGAGGCATAGAGGTCGATCTGGCAAAGGTCAAAGCAATCATAGACATGCCTCCACCCAAAGGGATCAGTGAACTCAGAACTCTGTAAGGTAGAGTACAATCTATTCGTCGTTTCATAGCCCAATTGGCAGATAAGTGCTACCCATTCTAGTATCTGTTGCGCAAGAGTGTCCCCTTTGTATGGACGGACAAATGTCAAGAGGCCTTCCAACAAATCAAAGATTATCTATTGTCAACACCAGTCCTCATGCTGCCCATTCATGGAAAGCCGTTAAGTCTATACATCTCAACTACTAGTTCAACACTGGGGGCATTGCTGGCCCAAAATGATCATGAAGGAAAAGAAAGAGCAATCTATTACATCAGCCGCACACTGATAGGCTATGAGTTGAATTATACATACATTGAACGTGCATGCCTCGCTATTGTCTTTGCATCCCAAAAACTAAGACACTATATGCTCAGTCATCAGACACAACTGGTTGCCAAAATTGATCCGTTGAAATATCTACTAAGTCGAGTAGCATTAGCAGGCCGGTTGGCCAAATGGGTCATGATACTAAGTGAGTATGACATACAGTATGTTGAGCGTAAGGTAATAAAAGGGCAAGTAATAGCAGATCGACTAGCGGATGCACCAATTCAAGCCACTCATCCACTAGTAACTGATTTTCCTGATGAGTCCATTTTTCATGCAGAACCGGCAACACCATGGAAGCTATATTTTGATGGATCTCATACTGGTCATGGCTCAGGCGCTGGAATCTTGTTTATCACACTGCAGGGAGATTCAATTCCTAAGTCATTCAGGATCACTTTCCCTTGTACAAATAACATTGCTGAATATGAAGCACTAGTCATAGGTCTCAAGTTGGCAATCAAATGGAAAATTCAGACATTGCTTGTATTCAGGGATTCCCAGCTGGTAATCAACCAAGTGAATGATGATTATGAAACAAAGGATGAGAAGTTGCTTCCCTACAAGAGGATGGTGGACAGTTTCGTGACATACTTTCAATCAATCTCTTTTGAACAAATCCCCAGGGTACAGAATAAGGCAGCTGATGCAATGGCTACTATCAGTTCTCTCTTGGACATCCCTAAAAATGTACCACAATTTGAATTTCTAGTAGAACAACTTTTAATACCGGCATATGATATCCCAGAGTCAGAAATGGTTTGCGAACTTGTTGGTCCCAACTCTCCTTGGTATCAGGACATTTACGACTACTTAAAATCTCAAACCCTTCCACCGAACTCATCCAATAACCAAAGGAAGTCCTTCATCAGAAAATCCGCAAGGTATGCCATTGTTAGTGACACCCTATACCGTCGTAGTTTCGATGACACCCTCCTTAGATGTCTTGACACCAAGGAAGCATGTACGACCTTACGAGAGGTACATGATGGTATATGCGGATCTCATTTGAGTGGTCCTACGCTAGCTAAGAAACTAACGAGACTTGGGTATTATTGGCCGACAATGGAAAAGGATGCAATTGAATATGTCAGGAATTGTCGCAAATGTCAAATACACAATGACTTGGTCCATGCTCCAGCGCAGGAACTCCAGCCGATCACTTCTCCTTGGCCCTTCGCTCAATGGGGACTCGACCTCGTGGGTAAGATTCATCCAACCTCATCCAACGGCCATAAATTCATTATTACCGCCACTCAGTATTTCACAAAGTGGATTGAGGCCATCCCATTGACATACATTACCAGCAAGCAAATATCAAAGTTCATCCTTAACTACATCATTTGTCAGTATGGCCTTCCATAGTCAATCATCATTGACAACGGACGTCTATTCAAAAACCAAGACATACGTGAGTTATGTGAACGATTCCATATCCAACACCACTTTTCATCTCCATACTACCCCCAAGGAAACGGCCAAGCTGAGGCATCCAATAAAACCATTGTCAAGATATCAAAAAAGACTGTCAATGACACTAGCCGCGACTGGTACATACAACTTAACCCTGCTCTGTGGGCTTACCGAACTAGCATTCGTACACCTACAGGAGCTACCCCATTCGCTCTAGTCTTCGGCGCTGAAGCCATCTTACCCATTGAGGTCGAAATTCCTTCGCTACGAGTTTCCTTGAAGGGTCTAACTAATGAGGAGGAGTACCGACAATCACACTTGCGCGAGCTGGAAATGCTGGATGAAAGATGACAAAACTCACTGAATCATCTCCAAGCATATCAGAACCGCCTTTGTCACAGCTACAATAAAAAGGTTATGGTCAGAAAGTTTGACATTGGCGACCTAGTTCTCATGCAGAACCCCAAGAACCAAGTAGACAGAGAAAAGCCAGGAAAATTTGAACCAAACTGGCTGGGTCCCTATATTATCATATCTTCCTTTGGTTCTGGGGCATATCAATTGGCAACTCCAGACGGGGAACAATTGACTGAGCCCATCAACAGTTTACATCTCCGAAAGTTCTATGCATAGCATCAGAGGATGGAGCTAAAAACCATAAAATACAAAAAAATTGAAAAATGATAACAATCATCACCTTGATGAAAACCTGGCAAACAGGCGTCTTGGTGACACCAAAAAAATCAAAAAATCATGAAAATAGTAAAGAGAAAAATGATTCGTTCAATAGTGAAAACCTGGCAAACAGGCGCCATGTGTAATCAATCATTGCTCTACCATCTACTGTCACTTTGTCTAACTTGGCCTAGGATGAAAGGTATTTTCTGCCATTATTTTGCAAATCGCTATCACATCCTACCCGACCTATCATAGTAGCTAAATGATTGACATCAGGTCCTGACGATTGTCCATCTAACAAGTCAGTAGCATCCTACCCTTATCCCTTGCAAGTGGCCAAGTCTTAGACCTGACTGGGGGAAAAATGTTTACCATGCAACTGTAATGGATGTCACGTATGATCACAAAAACATCATAAAAGGTCCTGAAAAAAGACAAAAACATCACAAAATGTCCTGAAGAAAGACCAAAAACATCATAAAAAGTCCTGAAAAAAGACAAAAACATCACAAAATGTCCTGAAGAAAGACAAAAACATCACAAAATGTCCCGAAAAAAGACAAAAACATCACAAAATGTCCTGAAGAAAGACCAAAAACATCACAAAATGTCCTGAAGAAAGACCAAAAACATCGCAAAATGTTCTAAAAAAAGACCTAAAAATCATAAAACGTCCTGAAGAAAACCAAACAAAACATCGGACTGCTCGAAGCACACAAGCGCACTGTCATCTCTGGTCAAAGTCAATTAAGTCAATCAGTCCTTGTCATCTGTCTGAACTACGTTGTCTCTGTGCATTTGCTACGTAGGCAAGACTCATACTTGAGTCCCCGAGACATTAGGTCAGTCCTTTAGGTTTGTCAAAATAAAATCATGATGCAATTTTTGATCAAGACAAAGTCATTGGTCGTGTCGAACTACGAGGTCTCTGAGTGTATGATGTAGGCAAGGCCATCTATCGATGAGCCCCCGAGGCCGCACTAGGTTAGTCAATTAGGGTTCATGGTACTACACTGGCACACACGTCAAAGGTCTTCAATCGTTTTCCACATGGGAAAACTCCTAAAACAAAGTAAAACAATCTCTTATTCAACATGACAATCTCATCAGTGCGTCACTCATATCATCAAGGTAATATCAACATCTAGTCAAACATAGGTCAAATTCGGTCAAATCATCAGAAACCAATCAAACTGTCAAATTTCGGTTAGTCTTTAGATGAATCCTTTTGAACAATAACCATTGTCATTTACGCCTTAGGATGTGTCCTTCCTAGGCGTCATCATCGTCCTTTCGACATTTTGAGCGATCTTCTTGACAATTAAAGATCACTCTTCCTCACATCAGTATTCTTCAGATGAGTCCTTCTGAAGAACTAACTCTATCATTTATGCCTTAGGATGTGTCCTTCCTAGGCATCGTCATTAGTTCGAGGGACCCCTTATGACCATTAGGGATCAAATCCTCTCGACATCGGCATTATTCAGGATGTGTCCTTCCTGAATTCACCAAGTCTCAACATTTTTCAGGGTCATCAAAACTTTAAACATTCGGACATCTCGACATTATCAAACATGGCATCTTGACATCAGAACAATGGATATCCAGACGCACTTGGCAAACACTTGACAATTGTCTTTTGATCTTTTATCATGTTATTAGTTTTTCAGCGAGATCCCACTAAGTAGGATTTAGAGAAGCAGCGACGTAGCATAACAATTGACACACATGACTACTAGCTTCTCAGTGAGGTATTGATCTTGGGATTTAGAAAAGCAACGACATATCATGATAGGGACTTTATTTTTGTATTTTGGCAATCGTGTCACTAGTTTCTCAAAGATGTCCTAGAAACAAGATTTAGAGAAGCAGCGACATTTCATGATCTGTCCTTGTCTTTTTTTGCTTGTGGTTGATTCGGACAAAGATTGGGGCAATAATGCTCTTGGTATGAGTCACGATCTTCCTTGTCTATGACTGCTTGTCTTATGTGATGGTACAGCCTTGCACACCTTGATCTTTGTCATATCATGGTGTTTGTTGGCCATCACAACAATCTGCCCAATGATGATTAAGAGCAATAAATATTAAAAGTCCTATGGTAAGGTTTGAAGGATTTGGTCTAGGAATTAACATGCATCATCTTTAGTCGTGTCATCTTCTCTCACCCATCTCATATAAGCATTGCATCCATATCATCATCCATATCTTTTGCACTAACATTCCTTTGTCTCTTCATATTCTAGTCTCCTAACCAATTTCGAGAGCACACCCATGTTCTTGGAACCTGTCTGTCCTCTCGAGGGGGCATACCATAACCCTCCTCATCATTCTTCCTCATCTTATTTTGCACTGGGGCATTTTTTGACTTATTTTCTTTGTCACAATGCGACATGCTACATTATGACAAAGAGGGGCAAAATGTAGACACCTAAAAATGACCTAGGCCTGCAAGCTTCATTTTTACCACTTTCGTCCTAGCATAATTAAGACATTTAATTATGTCCTTCATCCACATTCGACTATTGATTAAATAATTCATAATTATTTAATTAATTCATGTCAGTTATTCTTCATGTATTAAATAAATAAATTTTATTTGTGGATTAAATATGCTTCAAATCCATATGGATCAAGTGTAGTTAACCTATATTATGTAATTAGTCACATTTTGGTGCTAGAAGGAGGGCCTGACTAATCAAAACTAATAAATTTCTCTTTAGATTCTCATTTTTCCTATGTTAGTAGATTCAATGACACTATTGAAGATTCGTCAACGCATCTTAGATACATCGCTATACAACAAAGCACCTTGGTCCAATTTCAGCGACACACAATTTATCTAGTGATGCATTATTAAATTTCATCACCGCATATTAAAATAGCGATGCTAAAATTATTTTTAATCGCACCATGAATTTTTAGTTAGCGATGCATTTGATTTGGAAATGCTATTGATGTCACTATTTACTATAGAGCAACACATCTAATTTTTTAATATAGTGACACACTTGTAAAATAGAGATGCATCTGATGAAGTTCAACGATGCAATTGATTTCAGCATCGCTATTTACTGGTAAAAAAAATAGAACCTAAATTTTGACATGTTTTTTAATTTTTTGATTTCATCTGATTGCTAACATGTCACTGACTTCTAGTTTTTGTTTTTGAGGCTAACTAGTTTTGCAGATTTGGGCAATCAAATTTGAAGTGAAGGTGCATATCATCATTTGATAATGTATTGTAACAAGTGTTTTTGACACTCATGAGGCAATTATAACCCATTTTATGATGCTTTATTTCATGTTTTAGGATCAACTAGATGTCCTTTTGGGTTTAGAATTAACGTTCAAAGTTGGTTAAAACTAAACCCACATATCCTCATTTTGCAATATCAGGTTTAAAACTAAACAAAAAAATCTAAACACTTCATTTGGTGCCTAAACGAACTCATTATGCTTTTCAAAATTAAAATGAACATGTGTCTAATTTTCTTGTGTGTTCTTGTTGCATGTATCCTCTACCCTTGCGCTTTGTGCGATCTTGGGTGAAGAAAAAAACATAGGTATACTTTTATTCTTGGAAGTGCCTATCCTCTCCCCTTGTGCCTTTTGGCAATCTTGGGTGACGAAAAGCATTTTAAGCTTCACAAACTTTGTTACCTTTAGAGGGGCTGCCTCCCAACTTGTGAGAGGGAATGAGCCAAGCGATGCTTTCATTTTGGTCTACTATATAAATAATCTGGTTTGACTAAATTTATTTACCAAGCTGGTGTTTTTGTCCTATACCAACGAATGTATCCCTTAGTATCCATGTGATATGTCAAAATCCTTAGATATTTCTAAGGGTTGGGAGGCCTCTTAATTCAGTGAATCACCGCATGTATAGCACTAGTTTATTATGAATATGGTCATTAAAAACCTTGTTTTTAGTGGCTAACCAAGTCGATTTTGGAAACATATTTTAAGGTAGTGCATTGGAAAAGAAGTTACTTACCATGTTTGATTTTTGGTTGAGGCAATAAAGAAAATAGGGAAGGGACTATTTTTCTTGGTGTGTCAAGACATTAGATTTCCTTGACATAGCCTATTTTTCCATTCCATCTTCATGAATTAATTATCTCTTATGCGGATGATTGGTAAGCCTACTAAGAAATGCGTACTTTCTTGAACTAGGATTGTCAAAGCTTGTGAGTTAGTTTGATACTTGCTTGGTTCAAAAACATTGCAAAACAAACATCAATGATCTTTCTCAAAATTTCAAACACTTTGGTCTAAGTATGGATACCCTTTGAAAAGCCTTGATATTGATCCTTGTCTTAAGGATTTTTATTCTTAGAGCTTTCTAAATATCTTGACTTACATCTAAATCCATACTTCCCAAAGTTAACATAGGTAACTATGCCCCTAACTTCATGGTTTTCACATAATGGACTTTGTGAAATGAATGATATTTTTGACATAGACATTTAGTTTGAAACTTAAGCAAGAAAAGTGTTTGTGGTAAAAAAACTCATTTAAGCAAGATAAATTGAAAAATTGAACCCCACACATGACCATTTGGCGTCCGATTGCTCTAGGTCAATGACTAAACATTACATTGGCTATCATACAACTAAAATTTGAACTGATTGAAGGAGAACAAACAAATATAATCATTAGTTTGAGGAGCTTCACTTTTGAAACAAAGGAAAGACCAAGTCAGTGGAGAAACAAAACAAAAATCTTAGACAAACAAGAGCAGAAAGCCGATATTGTGGCCAAAAGGCCTGTATTACCACCTCCTGCATAGGAATAAATATTCTTTTTTTCATGATCTTGTGCTTGTATTAATGATCTCTCACAAAATCAAAATCCCTAAGTGAAGGTCAACTTTCCGCCATTTCAAACTTAGACATCATAGTTCAAATTTTATCAAGAGACGTATCTTAAGGAATCACTACAACTAAGATAGATCAATAAGGAGATTTTATCTATGCTCTTTAATAAACGAACCTGATCTACACATTTCACAAATGCTTCTCATTTAAATCATCGAGTTCTTAGGGTTTGACTAGTTTAAGGGTATAGCATGTTTCTCACTACCTTGGTTTTGCAAAACAAAGGTTCATTCTAGGTCAACATCATTGGTTCAAACATTTCATCCACCCCCTATCATATTTCATCTTTCATTTCACCAAACTTTGAAAACTTTTGGACACACCAACACTTTGGACTTAGACATCTATCAAACCAATCCTCTAACTTAGCTATGGTGTATGTGAAATGGATCCTTGTCCATACACTTAGTTAGGTTAGTTATCACCTTTGTGGACTAGTTTATCTTGAAAGTCACAAGTCTACCTTCAAGATTCACAAATTCATTATCCAAACATCAAAGATCAAACCTACATTCAGAAGTGTTTTCCCAAAACATTTGCAAAGATCAATCCCCATTGTTGGTGTAAATAAAGTTTTGTACCTAGTTCATTCATAACTAGGGGACTTTATTTTCACATGTTAAGTTTACTTAGGTCCTAGGAAGGAATTTTTCTAGAAGGTGTTAGTTTTCATTAGTTGTTATCTTATCTTTTGACTTGTAACACATGTGAACCTAGGTAAGTGTGATATGTTGTCTCATGTCATATGATTAAGACACTTGTCATAATCCAATGACATCTTGTATCTCACCAAGTGGCTATATAACCAAGGGGTTTCTACTATATTTTTCATATCAATTGAATCATATTTGCATATGCATATTCTCTCTCTTTTGCTTTCCATTTGGCCTGAAGATCTTGGCAACCATAGCCGATTCTAACATGGTATCAAAGTAGGTTGGGTGTCATTGGATAATATTTTTCTAAAGAGAGATGGTAAATATTGAAAAGTTGAGTATGCTCTTCTCTTGCATCATATGATGATCTGGAGAATACAAAAATCTTGATAGAAATACCAGATTTGGGGGGTTCAATTTTTGGCTCTTTATTGCAGGTTCAAATCGAAGCTTGCTAGTGCAAAATTGAGCTCACCATTACATCCAAAAGGTTTGAAAAATTTGATTCTTCCTTTTATTTCATCCAAATTGGACATACGAGGCTAAATCTATGAAGGTTTGAAGCTAAAGAGTTCTCGCTAGATCTAGAAGATAGCTACATTTTTGGAGCATTTTGGGTCAAATCCGACCCTACCATCACGTCCAGAAGGGCCAAAGAGACTAAGATTGATTGCCAAATCGTCCAAATCAGAGTAGTTGTTTGGTGAGGCAAAAAAAAATTCCTAGAGAGTCGTACGACCCCCAAGTCATGATAAATATGCTGACACAATTTGCAAAAAAATATTATTTAAATTGGTTTATATTTTTTGATTTTTTTTTTATAAAAAATTGATTTAAGAGGTTTGTACAAAAGTCTTTTTTGAAAAAATCTATTGTAAAAACAATAAAAAAAAATTGCATTTTTAAATTTTTGTAGGGTCCTATAGTACCATAGACCATTGACCAACCATGGCATGTGGCGGTATTCTATTGGTCATAATGGGCCCAACAGGAAACAAGCCAGTCGATTACATAACACCAATGATTGAAAAAATAATTCCAACATTTCTTTTTAAAAGCCCGATCACATAAATTGAATCAAGCAGCATATTTAAGAAAAATATAGTGTTTCAAATATCCCATTAGTGAATATACCCCAAGATATTTGGTGAAGATTCCTCCAGTGCGATCGATGGAATATTTTGTCAGAAACGAATATACTGACACAAAAAGCGAATATTTTGGAAGGGATGAGTTTTCTTGTGATGGGCAGGAGACCGTCAAATTTAATGCAGTGTTTTGATGATGTCAGTGTCGCGTCAAAATGACATCAGAAACTCCTTGAGAATTTTATTACCCTCTCTCATTTTCCTTTTCATTTTGACATATGATTTTTAAAAGCCCATATCTTAGTCATACAAGCTCCTTTTTCAGTGCAATTTTTTTTCATTTGGGGCAAAATTATGTGCTCTTCATAATGGTACAATCAATTTTTTTTTTGGGTGCTTTTTTTCTATAATTTTCATATTTAATAGGTGTTGTTAGTTATTCCTCATTTTAGGAACTTGAGGAGCTCATATCTTGCTCCTACAGTAACATTTTTGGGTGTAGTTTTTTGAAACTGCAATAATGTTTTGTGTAGTTTTTAGTGGTATGATCAGATTGATCTCATTTTATACCCAAAATTGTACTTGATTCTATGGCCTATTTTGGCATCTATATGTACCAAGATCAAAGTCCACTTTTCTATTTTTGGCAAGTGGCAACTATAACCACACTAATCATAAATTAGGTCCAACCTCATATATTGTTGGAGGGTTCTTTGATTGAGTGAATTTGGGGGGAATTCTTCATATGGTTGTGGTTGCATTCCTCTTGATTTGTGTTCTTTCCTTCTTGTTTCATCATGGAACCATCTACAATTCCACTTCTAACACCTTACAACTATCCTAAATAGAAATCTAAAATGAACAAATTGCTAAGAGTAAAAAGATTATATAGGATAGTTCATGGGCTTGATGATGAACCAACAGATGATGAAGCTAAAAAGAATAAGTGGTTGAATAGTTGTGAAGAACACATTAGCTATTTGTGCTTGTATGGCTCTCCTGATTTTTTGTTTCACATTGAGCACTTGGATACACCTATGGCTATGTGGACTACATTGTAAAACTTATTTGGGAAAACACATGAAATTCAAGGACATTTGTTGGAGAATGAATTAATTAGTCTGAGTCCATATAATTTTGACAACATACAAGACTTCATCACCAAATTCAAGTCACTAAGAACAAAATTGAAGGATTTTAAAATCAAATACATAATTGATCTTAAGTGTTCTCTCGAAGCTAGGACCTGAATATTTAGTGTTTGTGTCTACTTTCTATGCTGCAAAGAATGCTTTTAGGAGTGAGTTTAAGATGCCTTCCTTTGAAGATTTTTCTATGCAACTCACTAGGGAGAAAGATAAACTTATTCAAATGGGTACTTTGAAGTCATCAAAATCACATGCCTTGATTGCAAAGGATGAGAAGTCTTCAAGTAGCAAAGAAAAGAAAACTTGAACAATCCTAAGAAGAACAAAAAATCCACATCTAATTCCACGGAAGAACATAAAGATTCATCTTCAAAAGAGAAAAAATATAAGAAGGAGAGGCCTACTTGTGCATATTGTAAGAAGGATGGACATGAAGAAAATTATTGTTATAAGAAGGATATTGATGAGTATAAAAATCTTCTAACAAAGAATTAAAATGATTTTCCTTCTAGAATGTCTGAATCTCCTCCTCTTTCTTCTTCAAAACAAACTAGAAAGGACAAAGGTGAAGCATCTACATTAGGATATAAAGTAAATTCTCTTTGTGCTCTTTTAGGTCATGGATCAAGGAGATGGCTTCTAGATTCAAGAGAATCTCATCATATGGCATCTTCATAGTCTACATTCTCTTCATTTAAGCCTTTTACTATGTCTCTTATCTTGATGGGAAATAATACATACATGAGTGTAATTGGGAAGGGGTATATTAGTTTTGGGGACAACACTTTTTAGGATTTCTTGTGTGTTCCTCATTTGATGAACAATCTTCTTTCCATATATCAGATTACACATGATGGAGATAAGAGGACTGTGGAGTTCACTCCTAATTTAGTCATTATTCGAGACTTGGAGAGTATAGAGATTATTGCTATTGGGATTGTTGATCATTCTTCTCAATTGTATACCTTTTTAGATTTTTCTTCTAATGGTGGAATTATTCTTTCAACTTTTGATCATATAAACCATAATTTAAAGGAGACTTTTGGCTACTTGAACCTGGGTGTTCTCACATCAGATCCAGTTCTTAAGTCATGCATTTCATCTCCTCCAACAACTATTGCAATTGATTATGCTTGTGTTGCTACAGATATGGCTTCCATTGATTCAGTGCAGTAGGATCTTGACTGCCTTTCAAATTTGGCTACTTGTGATGGCTTCTTGATAGGTATTTTAGACTTTTTTGTAGAATCTCATATTGTAGATCTGGTAGACACCATCGATAGTATTCATCTTCTCTTTGATGGAGAAGATCATTATGCATTTGTTGCGAGGGAACACCTTGACCCTCTTGTTCAATCTCTACATGATCATTCTTTGTAGTTTGGCATGACTATGGATACTTTTGGAAAAAATTTGGAGGAGACTTCTTTTTCTTTACAGGGGATGTCATTGTCTTTGGATTGTGCTCTACATTCATCTCTACTAGATTCTAGATTGTCCTCTTCAGAAATGTGGCCTCGAATACCTATTTGGAGTGTGCCAGCTTTTGACATTGACATGGAGACACCTGAGCATGTTTCAAAGATACCGTACATCATCCATCTTCCTGACATCCTGCATACATCCATGGTTTTGTTTCTTCCTAAGGGGAGGAATGTTGTTCAGCAAGATTGGATCATCTTCAACATTCAATGTCAAGCTTCTACCATCATTGTAGGAGACACAACATTGAGGGGGGGCTGCATTTTCTCTCTTCTACTTCTCTCTTATGGGGGGGTATTTTTCCTCACATGGGGTTTTGGCCTTCTCATGCATCATTGAGAGCATTTCTTTTGTGTATTTCATCTCTCTTTTTTGGAGGATTTTTGTCCCATTGGGTTTTCTCCTTTTCTCCATTTGTGAGAGATTTCTTTTTCATTTGTACATGGTTACCTAACATGGCCTAGTAGTCAGGACCCATCTTTGTGTCATTTTCATAATAATCTACTACTCCCTAAGCTGCACTTAACAGGGGGTGTTGGTGTAAATAAAGTCTTGTACCTAGTTCATTCATTACTAGGGGACTTATTTGCACATGTTAAGTTTACTTAGGTCCTAGGAAGAATCTTTCTAGAAGGTGTGAGTTGTCATTAGTTTTTACCTTATCTTTTGACTTGTAGTACATGTGAACCTACGTAAGTGTGATAAGTTGTCTCATGTCATATGATTAAGACACTTGTCATAATCCTTTGACATCTTGTATCTCACCTTGGCTATATAACCAAGGGGTTTCTACTACATTTTTCATATCAATTGAATCATATTTGCATATGCATATTCTCTATCTTGTGCTTTCTATTTGGCCTCAAGAGATTGGCAGCCATAGCCAATTCTAACATGGTATCATAGCAGGTTGGGTGGCATTGGATAGTCTTTTTCTAAAGAGAGATGGTAAATCTTACAAAGTTGAGTATGCTCTTCTCTTGCATCATATGATGATTTGGAGAATAAAAAAGCTTAATAGAAATACCAGATTTGGGGGTATTCCATTTTTGGCTCTTTATTGCAGGTTCAAATCAAAGCTTGTTGGTACAAAATTGAGCCACCATTGTGACTGGAAGGTTTGAAAAAGTTGATTTTCCCTTTTCTTTCGTCCAAATCAGACATTCAAGGCCAAATCTATGAGGGTATGAAGCTAAAGAGTGGTTGCTAGATCCATAAGGTAGCTCCATTTTTGGAGCATTTTGGCTAAAATATGACCCTGCCATCTTGTCCAGAAGGGCCAAAAACCCTAAGATTGACTGCCAAATTGTCCAAATCAAAGCAATTGTCCGGTGAGACAAAAAAAAATTCCTAGAGAGTCGTACAACCCCCAAGTCATCATAAATATGTTGGTATGATTTGCACAAAGATATTATTTAAATCATTTTATATTTTTTGAATTTTTTTTTATAAAAAAGTTATTTACAAGGTTTGTGCAAAAGTCTTTTTTGAAATTTTTTATTGTAAAATCAATTAAAAAAAATCTTTAATTTTTAATTTCTACAAGGTACCATAGTACGTGGTACTGCAGTACTGCAAACCATTTACCAACCACACCATGTGGTGGTATTCTATTGGTTGTGGCAGGCCCAACAAGAAACAAGCCAGTCAGTTAAATAACACCAGCGATTGAAAAAAGAATTCTGGTGTTTCATTTAAAAAACCTGGGGTATATTTAAGAAAAATCTAACATTTCAAATATACTGTCAGTGGATATGCCCCAACATATTTAGTGAAGATTCCTCCGACGTGATCAATGGAATATTCTGTCAGAAACGAATATACCAACACAAAAATTGAATATTCTAGCAGGGGCATGTTTTCTTGTGACGGGCGAGAGAGCATCAAATTTAATGTAGTGTTTTGATGATGGCAACATCACATCAGCATGAAATCAGCAACTCCTTAATAATTTTCTTATCCCCTCTCATTTGCATTTTCATTTTGACATCTAATTTTCAAAATCCCATATCTTAGTCATATGAGCTCCTTTCATAGTGCATTTTATTTTATTTTATTTGGGGTAGAAGTATGTGCTCTTTGTAGTGGTGAAATAATATTTTCCTTTTGATTTCTGGTTTTTCCATAATTTGCATATTTTCATAATTTTTGTTGCTTCATCCTCATTTTGGGAACTTCAAGAGCTCATATCTTGCTCCTATGGTAACATTTTTGGGTGTAGTTTTTTTTTAAAGTTCATAATTTTTCATGTAGTTTTCAGTGGTATGATAAGATTGATCTCATTTTATATCAAAAATTTTACTTTATTTTGTGGCCTATTTTGGCATCTGTATGTATGAAGATCAAAGTCCACTTATCTATTTTTGGCAAGTGGCAACTGTAACCACACTAATAATAAAGTATCAAGCTCATATATTGTTGGGGGTGTTCTTTGATTGAGTGAATTTGGGGGAGATTATTCTTGTGGTTGTGGTTGCATTCCTCTTGATTTGTAATCTTCCTTCTTGTTTCATCATGGAACCATCTACAATTCCACTTCTAACACCTTACAACTATCCTAAATGGAAAGATGAAATGAACAAATTGCTAAGAGTAAAAAGATTGTATAACCAACAAATGATGGAGCTAAAAAGAATAAGTGGTCGAATAGTTGGAAAGAAGTGATTTCTATTTGTGCTTGTATGTCTCTCCTAAGTTGTTGTTTCATATTGATCACTTGTATACACCTATGGTTATGTGGACTAAATTGTCAAACTTATTTGGGAAAACACATGAAATTCAAGGAAATTTGTTGGAGAATGAATTAATCAGTCTCAATCCATGTAATTTTGAAAACATACAAGACTTCATCACCAAATTCTAGTCACTAAGAACACTATTGAAGGATTGTAAAATTGAGAAATCAGATAAATAATTGATCTTAAGTGTTCTTTAAAAGCTAGGGCCTGAATATTCAGTGTTTGTGTCTACTTTCTATGCTACAAAGAATGCCTTTGGGAGTGATTTTAAGATGCCTTCCTTTGAAAATTTTTCTATGCAACTCACTAGGGAGAAAGATAAGCTTATTCAAATAGGTACTTTGAAGTATTCAAAATCACATGCCTTGATTGCAAAGGATGGGAAGTCTTTAAGGAGCAAAGAAAAGAAAAGAACAATCCTAAGAAGAAAACACAATCCATATCTAATTCCATGGAAGAACATAAAGATTGATCTTCAAAAGAGAAAACATCTAAGAAGGAGAGGCCTACTTGTGCATATTACAAGAAGGATGAACATGAAGAACATTATTGTTATAATAAGGATATTGATGAGTTTAAAAATCTTCTCAAAAAGAATCACATTGATTTTCCTTCTAAAATGTGTGAATCTCCTCCTCTTTCTTCTTCAAAAAAATCTAAAAAGGAAAAAGGTGAAGCGTCTACATCAAGATATAAAGGACATGCTCTTTGTGATCTTTCAGGTCATGGATAAGGGTGATGGCTTCTAGATTCAGGAGCATCTCACCATATGGAATCTTCGTAGTCTATATTCTCTTCATTTTAGCCTTGTATAATGTCTCCTATCTTGATGGGAAACAAGATATACATGAGTGTAATTGGGAAGGGGTCTATTAGTTTTGGGGACAACAATTTTTAGGATGTCTTGTGTGTTCCTCATTTAACAAACAATCTTCTTTTCATATATCAGATTACACATGGTGGAGATGGGAGGACTGTGGAGTTCACTGCTAATTCAGTCATCATTCGAGACTTGGAGAGTAGAAAGATAATTGCTACTAGTATTTTTGATCAGTCTTCTCAGTTGTATACCTTTGCAGGTTTTGCTTCTGTTGGTGAAATTTTTCCTTCCACTATTGATCAAATAAACCATGATTCAGAGGATACGTTTAACTACTTGAACTTGGGTGTTCTCACATCAAATCCAGTTCTTGAGTCATGCATTTCATATCCTCAATTTATTATTGCAGTTGATGATGCTTGTGTTGCTATAGATATGGCTTCCAGTGATTTAGTGCAATAGGATCCTAATTATCTTTCAGATTTGGCTACTTGTGATGGCTTCTTGATAGGTATTTCAAACTTATTCATGGAGTCTCATATTGTAGATTTTAGAGACATCATCGATAGAATTCGTCTTCTCTTTGATGTAAAAGATGCTTCTTCATTTTTTGTGAGGGAACACCTTGACCCTCTTGTTCAATCTCTACATGATCATTCTTTTCAGTTTGATGTGACTAGTGATACTTTTGGAAAAAATTTGGAGGAGGCTTCTTTTTCTTTAGAGGTGATATCATTGGGTTTGGATTGTTCTCTGCATTCATCTCTACTAGATTCTGGATTATCCTCTTCAGTAGTGTGGCCTAAAATTCCTATTTGGAGTGTGTCATCTTTCAACATCGACATGGAGACACTTGAGCATTTTTTAGCTATATCATAAATCATCCATCTTCTTGACATCCTGCATACATCCATGGTCTTTTTTCTTCCTAAGGGGAGGAACATTGTTCAACGATATTGGATCATCTTCAACATTCAATGTCGAGCTTCTACCATCATTGCAGGATACTCAACATTGAGGGGGGGATGCATTATCTATCTTCTACTTCTCTCTTATGGGAGGTCTTTTTCCTCACATGGGTTTTTGGCCTTCTCATGCATCATTGAGAGCATTTCTTTTATGTATTTCATCTCTCTTTTGGGGAGGAGTTTTGTCCCACTAGGTTTTCTCCTTTTCTCCATTTGTGAGAGATTTCTTTTGTATTTGTACATGGGTACCTAATATGGCCTACTAGTCAGGACACATATTTGTGTCATTTGCATAATAATCTACTACTTCCTAAGTTGCACTTAAGGTGGGGTGTTGGAGAAAATAAAGTCTTGTACCTAGTTCATTCATTGCTAGGGGGCTTTTTTGCACATGTTAAGTTTACTTAGGTCCTAAGAAGGAATCTTTCTTGAAGGTGTTAGTTGTCATTATTTGTTATCTTATATTTTTACTTGTAACACATTTGAACCTATGTAAGTGTGATAAGTTTTCTCATGTCATATGATTAAGACACTTGTCATAATCCTATGAAATCTTATATCTCACCCTAGCTATATAACCAAGGGGTTTCTACTACATTTTTTATATCAATTGAATCATATTTGCATATGAAGATTCTCTCTCTTGTGCTTTGCATTCGGCCTCAAGATCTTCGTAGTGATAGCCAATTCTAACACCCATATCATTCACATTTTAATCCTCCACTTCACATCGTTGCTCCAAAATGACTTAGAACATCCCTCTTCCCTAAATTTTAGTCAATTAGAGAGTTTAAACATTATAAATCTCAATGTAACTCTCCCACAAGTTAGCCACAATTTTTAGTAACAACAAGATCACAACGCAAGAGAAACATGGAGAAAACCAAAGCCACATCTACCACAAGTGATACTAACCCTCAAGAGTTTGATCCACAAAGTCATTCTACACCTTCGCCGCAACCCGAAGATCTGATGGGACCATATGAGGTAGAAGATGTAACAAACAACCCATTCAAGCTTACTAAAGAGGAAATACTTGAATATAAACAAGAGTGTCAAGACTTAGAAAAAATGACTTCAATTCCACCATATTTTTAGCACAAACTTTGACACGGGACTTGACTTCATCCACGCTTCAATCAACTATATCAGTATGTCCAAGTCAAATGCCAACCCCTAGTCTTGCAACAAGTCTTGCTAAGTTCTTTGGTCACACTCTTCCTTTGGCAAGAAACACCTTTGTGGGTACTCTAAAAACAAATCCACCCGAAAAAAATACTTGGACACCTACCTTTGGTGCTCCTACAATTCCCAAACGCCCCCTACATCCACACAAACCACTTATAGTTCATGAATCCATGACAACCTCAAAATTTCAAGGGCAACCATACTCGTCCATTCCCGCAAGTACCAGAAGTATTACTAATGTCTCACAAGCTAGTATGGACCAAGTGTCTCAGATATACCAACAAGGGTATGTCAACACCCTTATGCAAAATCAACCCTTACCACAAATATGGACATCTTTATCCAACCACCCCATTAGTTCATCCATCCCATTGGTTTCATATAACACATCTATCCCATCCATCATTGAACCAAATAAAAACAACACCTTGGTTTTGAATCCCATCAACCAAGGTAATACCTTGATCCCACCTCAAATAAAAGGGAACCCCCTACCCATCGCACAAGGGAAGCATTTCAATCAATTAATTCAAGATTTGAATGAGCCATTACCATCACAATACCAAATGGCACCACCATCTTTATTACCGTTGGTCCCCCACATCATGAAAAAACAAATGTGACCTCAAACTTACATTTATCTATCCCAATCCACCATCCTTCAAGGAATGTTAAATCAAGGCAACTCCCAATAGCTTGTCATAAACCCACAACACACTCAAATCATGAACACCCAAAACCCATCATTGATGTTGCAACAACCAAATGATCCTCAATTTCAAATACATGCCCTAGCTTTACAACAAGTCCAACAGGCTTATCAACAAGTCACACAACAATAGTAAACAAATAAGCATCCCTAGCAACACAACAACAACAAAAACAATTAGCCCTAGCAGCACAAAAACAACAAGCAGCCCTAGTAGCACAACAAAAAAAACAAGTAGCCCTAGTAGCATAGTAACAACAAGCCTAGAAAGCATCCTTAGCAGCACCATAATAACAACAAGCACAAAAACAAGCCTTGGTTGCACAACAACAACACCAAGCAATCTTAGTGGACCAAAAACAACAACAATCCCAATGGCAAGCTCAACAGTATGCCCAACATAAACAAATTCTTCCACAACAACAACAATTAGGTTTATACTATAACCCTCAAAAAAACATCTCCAATACAAACACATTAGGAACATATACGCCTCCACCCCCATCACCTTCACAATATCCTACACCACCGTACACACCATACAACACCTTGTCACATCAAAATCCCATGCACAATCCATCTACCATCCCACCATACACAAAATGTGTTCCTCCACCGAACTCACAGGATGATGTAGCATTGCAACTCAAGTCACTAATGCGAAAAATGCAGGATGTGAAAATGGGTAACATGAAGAAGCCCCATACACAACAAAACCTATGTCCATAACCATTTGATCGAAACATTGCAATGGTACCTTTCCCTCCCAGTTTTGAGGTCCACAAATTTGATAAATAAAAAGGGAGAGGAAATATTGTGGGCCACACCAAAGAATTCAATGTCATGTGTATGGTGGTGGCCTACAATGATTCCTATTTGATGGGCCCAGCTATCAACTGGTTTTCTCATTTTCCTCTAGTTATAAATTTTTTACAAGAAATTACCGATAAATTCATAGATCACTTCTCCTTTAATCTTGACATGGATGTAAACTTAGAAGAGTTGTATAATCTCAAACAAAACAAAGGAGAATCCTTCACCATTTTCTTACAATGATGGAGGAAAAGAGCTAGCAAGAGCAAGTGGCCCATTCCTGATGAACAACAAGTGGGGATCATCATAGTGAATGTTAATATCAATTTACCCTTCCACTTGAAGATGTAGTGCATTACCTCTTATGATGAACTTGTCCCTATAGCCCTTAAAATTGAGTGCACTCTAATCTCATAGGGAAATACCCAAGCATACAAAGACAATCACCCAATCAACTAGTTCAAATGACAAGCCTCGCGTTTGGGCTAAGAACAAGAATGTGAAAAATGATGGTGTGGTAGATGCTAGGCTAGTTCTAAGTGACCCTAGGCCAAACAACAATCAGATGGATAATTCTCAACCAACTATACAACAAAACACACCATTACAAAAAAATCAGGTCAATAACACCAAAACACAACAAAGATGAACCCACAATAGGAACAACTATCCAAAATGAAAATATAGATTGTTGTCAGAACCTATTGAAGCTATCATGAAGAAATTCGTAGAGTCAAACTTGATAACACTTCCCAATTTCCAAAACTACCAAGAATGACAGGATAAACCACCCTAGTAGAATGGAAAGGATCTTTGTGACTTTCACAAAATCAAAGGCCACAAAACATCAAACTACATGAAACTGAAGAATGGTATCCAATATCTTATTGAGAATGGAGACATATCTGTTGAAGTACCAACAATTAACCAAGATCTCAAGATATACAAGAAACCTATGCTAGATCACAACAAAGGGAATGAAAATGGAAAAGGGAATACCTACAATAATGCACATGTCTATTCCAATGTAGTCACCTCCTGTGATAATGTCATCATTGTTGTGACCATCAAAGGACCTAGTGTGGAGTGTGGAGTCACCATGTGATGTGATAAGGTCACCATCCAAGGAATTTCATCTCAACCTAGGGAACAACCTACTTTTCCACCACCAAACCCTATAAAATACAGTTTGCTAGATCAACTTAAGAAGACCCCTGCACAAATCTCTATCTTGGAACTATTGAGGCTATCTCCTGCACATAAGGAAATTTTAGAGAAAGCTTTATCCACATTGTTCGTCCCTGAGGATATTGATAGAAAGCAGTTACGAGCTATGGTAGAGCATATCACTATCCCTCATCTTTTCACCTTCTCATAACAAGACCTACCATCATAGCCATCTCATAACCATGCTTTACACCTTGAGGTCATTGTTCATAAGAACAAAGTTAAAATAGTCTCAGTAGATGGAGGTGTTGGTCTGAACATTTGCACCCTTCAGTTGGTCAAGAACTTGGGTTATTCAGAGGATGCTATTGAGAAAGAAAAGAGTACAACCATCAGAGCATATGATGATCAAGAATGGGTATCACAAGGCATTATCACATTACCCATCCAAGTGGGACCCACCATTACTGAGACTACATGCCAAGTGTTAGACCTTGATCTTCCCTACAACATCTTTCTTGGAAGACCATGGACCCATGCCCTAAAAGTTGTAGCTTTGACCTATCATAAATGTGTAAATTTTCCTTTTTAGGTCAGAGAATTTACCATCTATGGAGATCATGAGCCCTTTTACTACTGCAAGAACCTTGAGGCCAAGTTTTACAAGATACCCCAAATCCCTAGGAATGATGAAGGACCTACAACCTCCTTCTCATTTGTTGACCCATCATCTCTTGTATCTAGCTCAAAAATAAAAACACCCATTGTGCAAAACATTCCTGACATCAAAGCAGTGATCCAGGATGATGGTTGTGGAAATTCTAAATTATAAAAAGACACTTTTGTGTTGGGATAGTTACCCCTTACTCCCAAAAATATTTTCCTTTGCACGCTTAGAAGTGCCCCTAAAAATTTTTCCCAAGTGACCTACTTTGGAGGGTCACAATTCGAAGCGAGATGATTTTCAAGCCAAAACCCTTGGTGGACATATTAAATTGAAATATGTGAGCATGCATGTCAGTTTTCAACCTCCCATGATGATTTTTGACAGGGTTTTGAAAAAAAAAGCTGGAGGGTTTTGGGAGTGTTTTGTTGTTCATGAACTTTTAGTTCTATGAAGTGGCCTCCTATTTGAGTTGATATTTCACAACTGGATGATTGTAATAACAAATGGATTGTTTCCCTATATTTCCCCCACATTCATGTGCTCCTTGGTCTTGTTTTAGAGCCTCGGGATTTGATTTTCTATTTTTTCGAGATCAAAAGCAAATACAGTTTGTTCTGATTTTACATCCACATTTTTGACGTGTTTCGTGGTTAACTTTGACCCCTAATATCTTGTGAAGAATGATGATTGAAAGAAGAAATTCTTACACATATTCTATGGACCTAAATGAGCTATTGTTTCCAGTAGTAGCTTCCCAGAAGGTGATTTTATATTTTTTCGAAGTGGTGACTTGGTGAACCCTAATTGGTTTTGAATAGGTGCAGTTGCAGAAAGGTCTGACTGAGCCACTTTGGTATTGAATATTTTGCACCTCGAGATCAATTTTTCCAAGCCGTTTATTGCACTCGATTTTTGCATCAAATGTCTGTACATGCATGCTCAGTTTTAGGCCCCTAGAATGAGTTTTGATGGGATATTTAATTATCTTCTGACTGCAACTGGATCAAAATTAGTGTTCTAGAAAATTTCAAATTTTCAATTTTTAAAGGAAACTAATTTCTCATGTTGGTCCAAAACATCTCGAACTCCATTTTCGTCAAAATAAAAGATAATATGATGCATTATTTTAATGCATTTTAGTCACGGAAAAGGCATTTGACAAACTAGTTTATAAAGGAGGTCCTAGAAATCTCTCAGTGATGCAAGTTTTGAGGAAATCGGTTTTTTCTAAATGATTTATAATGTCCCTACACAAATTTTCATGGCTCTAGGTCTCTCAATTTTCCTAGAGTGAATTTTCTCCAATTAGACCGCAGGCAAAATAAAAATTTTCATTATTTCCTAATGTTTAAATTGCACATATTTTAAATACTTGAATTTTTTTTTGCATGGGATAAAGGAAATTTTAGGGCTACACCAAATATTTCAAAACTTTATTAAAGTTTTACAAAGTTTCCACTTTATTTTGCCTTCCCCGCCGGCCTGTGGAATGACAACATTTTCTTCCAAGCAAGTCAAGAGAGTGCAGGGAGGATACTACAATGAAGAATGAAGTCTCTCCTTCGCCATGGAAGTTTCTTTGATGTATTTTGGGTAGTATTAGGAAATATTTAGGGAGGTAGTGTTGCATAGTGGAATGTTGTTCATGTTTTTGAGCTTCCAAGCATTTTTTGGAGGCTCTATTTGGTTCAAAATTGCTGCTCCATGGTCTGAAACCATCCATTGACGATTACTACTTTACCAAGGCAGAGATTTTAAGTATGTTTGGAGTGAATTTTGGGTCCCTACAGCCATTAAAATGCCCTCTCATTCACAAAAATGACCCAGTGATCTAACCATTTTTGAGTAGCTTGCATTGGCAGTGAAAACATATCAAAATTGTTAGGAGAATTTCTATTTTGAGGCCACCACCCAAATTTTATTATACTTGGCTCGAATGCATCATGGGAGGCTTTCCCTACTAGCTCATGGAGGCTCTTGTTGTTGCTAGTATTTTCTTCTAGGGAAGCAGAGGAATATTGGGAGGTGAATAAAGTTTAAAATATTTTATTAATACTTCATCAAACATTTCGAGTGCCTTTTTTAATGTTCATGGTTCCTCGCTAGCCCATGGGATGTATTGCTAACGATAGTAGGTGCTCACGGGGAAGTGGGTATTGGTACGAAGGATATGGTTGGCCTTCCAAAATATTTTTAAAAGGGAAAAAAGAAAAAGAAAAAAGTGTGAAGGGTTAAGTGCCAGATGAATGGATTAAGGCTTTCCATTTTTTAACAAAAAATGCAAAATTTTAAATGTAAAAAATTAAAGTTGTAAAGCTTGAGGCACGTGTAAGATGAATGTTTGCTTGATATAGTGACTTTTAAAAAATATTCACCATTTTAAAAGGGATGTGAGTGAAAATGTAAAGTGGTGAATATGGGGTATGGGTAGATTTATTTTTCCCAAATAAATTTTAAAAGACCTCACCATTTTTAATGTAAAACACTTTTAAAGGTTGTTGGGTAGAATATTTTAATGGGCTTTCAGGTGAAAAGTAAAAGGGCACCATGAAAATAAATCAAAGTTAAATGGCTCTACTATAAAAGTGAGAATATTTCATTTGCTGGAAATAAAAGGTGAAGTGCGTAGAGGAACAAAGAGAAGAATAAAAGGATTGTCATGGGAAAATTGGTTGCTTCAGCTATGGAAAGACAAATAGGAGATTAAAAGTTTTCATTGTGGCAAGAGTACATGTAGCAAGGTAATTAATTTTTACAGGTGAAGGTTTATGTTCTGAGAAGAGCCAAGCATAGAAGAAGACAAAATTGCATTTGCAAGTGAAATGCAAAGTAGGCAAGGAAAATGATGGTGGAAAGAAAGTCTTCCCAAGAAGAGATTTTTTTTTGTTAGAGGGAAAATGCAAGATGCATGAATCAGATTACAAATTAGGTATTTTCTTTCGAAAGCAAAGGCAATTACAAATCAACGGGAGATGAAGATGCTAGGTGTCTTTCACAGGTGAGTTTTAGGGATGCTTCTTCCTCTTCTTATTCTCATATTTTCTCATTGTAAAGGGTTTTGAATTTTTTGTATGGGGCTGGGTAGATAGAAAAATGTTGAATCTAGGCCACATATCGAATAGGTGATTGCGAATTTTTGATTTCATAAGTAAATATCAATCAGTTTATGTAGATAAAGCATGACTGTCATTAGATTGTCTCCAAATTTGTATACTTTAAATCATATGAACTTAATATAAAAGTTATTTTTGAGTTCATCATCTCAATTTACCTGAGATTGTGTTGTTTGTTCATAGTTCTATTTCAAGCAAATAGTTAAATCACTTTGAGCAGATAATTGTGATTTCAAAGTTGCAAGGTGGATTTGTAAGAAGAATTTTGATGACAACAAGAGTGGATCTGTTAGTGTAATGTATTAACATTTTAAATCGACTGGTTGAAGTCTATTTTCTGATGAGGTTTTATTTATGATTCCATATTTGACTCCATGGCCTAGAATTAGGCACTGATTTGTTGTTCAGCTATATACATTTTCAAAAGAAAATTATTAATTTAAAATCATTTTAATTTTTGTTGTTGGGTTATTTGTATCTATCATGTTCTCCATGTTGGTTAATGAAATTGACCCAATGTCTTAGCCAATGTTGAGTTTTGTTTCATGTTTCTTAACATATTCTTGTGAGAGCATTATCTATTAAGAAATACCTTGTTGAATGTGTGTATGAATCTTTAGGTGTTGCTAAAGGGTCACCCCCTAGATTCTACAGAGCTTGAAGTGCAGAGGAAATGTGTTTCAATCTCATATTTGGTTGGTTGGACAAATCCTACACTAGGTCTAAGCATGAAATGTGGCTCACTTCTAGGATTTAGTGGCTTTGTTAATTTGGGAAACCATAGATGGAATCTACTACCTTCACCAAGTGGGGGGATTTGAACAAAGAACATGTCAATGAGGAGGATGTCACTAAACTACTCTATCAAGATGACTGGCTTGTGCTTGTCCTTCCCATGGAAGATAACAATAATTTTTTGTAGCTGATGAAGGGATGGGGATACAACAAGAATGAGAAATTGGGAAAAAATAACAATGGTTTGCTAGAACCTATCGTTACTGAGAGATGTCCCAAGAATCTTGGCTTAGGATGTAATACTAGCAAGGTTACCCTTACTAGTAAAGGTACTTTCATTAAATAGGATGTGGCTTCCTCTTGGTTACTAACATCTCATGATACTACCCTAGATGACTTCCCCCTCGATGTTACTAACCTATTTTAGAATAACTCTCTTCATGCTATCCACAACCTCCTTCCCCCCACATGACCAAACCATTGAAATAATACTAGTGTACCCTCAACTCATTGAATGGGACCAACGAGGACCACCGATTCTAGATTTATTTGAAAATGATGAAGCAATCTCATAATTCATGGGAATCCAAGATAACTTACCATGGGAAGATCACAAAGATGGTTTTGATATAGAGCTAGACACACAGGTGTACTACGAGGATATGATTGAATCCTTTAGTCACAAAATTGATGACATGCAAATAACATGTAGATATTTGAGTGAAAACCACACTATGGCACTTTATGATTCTAAAATAGTAAAAATAAAGGATTCATTTGAAGGTTGAAACCTATCTAACGCGCCCAAGGATGATAAATTCAATCTCCCCCTTAGTGCAATGCATCCAGAAAAGTCAGCAGTGTTAGCAAAAAAGGATACTCCAGTAAATGTGGGAATATAAGAAGCACCCAAGATAACTTTCTATGTTAAATCCTTGTTTGAATAAGAACAAAATATACCTAGCAGTGTTTCTAAAAGAGTGAACAGAAAAATTTTCATGTTCATACATAGATATGGTAGGGCTTGATCCAAAAGTGGTTGTGCATTATTTAGCACTAGTCTACCTTGAAGCCAAACTAGTGAAGAAAAAATTAAGAAAGATGCACCCTCAAATAACACTCTTGGTAAAAATTAAGTGACAAAAGCTTCTTGACATTAGATTTATCTGAATAATTGACTATCCTAAATGGGTTTCCAACTTGATACTAGTCTCCAAACCCACTAGGGGCATCAAAATATGCACAAATTTAAAGGATTTGAACAAAGAATGTCCAAAGGATGATTTTCCTCTTCGTAGCATTGACATCATTGTTGATTTAATAGCTGGACATGAAATGATATCACTCATGGATGGTTTTTCAAGCTATAATCAAATCATTACCACCAAAGAGGATCAACAGGAAACTACAATAACTTGTTTATGGGGAAGATATTGTTGGAAAATGATGTCATTTTGGCTGAAGAATACAGGAGCAACCTATCAGAGAGCAATGACCCTCATCTTTCATGATATGACTCAAAAAATAGTTGAAGACTATGTGGACGATATTTTAGCCAAATCAAAGAAAAGGAATGAGCAAATAGAGGTATTGGGACCCATCATCGATAGGCTTGAAAAATATAAGGTACGACTGAACTTGAAAAAGTGTGTCTTTGGGGTTACATTAGGGAAGCTTCTTGGCTACATCATGTCACAAAGAGGGATAGAGATAGATCCAAAAAAAGTAAAATCCATCCTAGACATGGAACCTCCAAAAACATTGAAGCAGATGAGAGGGTTACAAGGAAGGTTGTATTCCATTAGAAGGTTCATAGCATAATTATCAGACAAAATTCACCATTTCTCACATCTTCTCCATAAAGGAATAACTTATAAGTGGGATGAAAAGTGTGATGAAGCATTCCAATAGATCAAGGACTACATATTGACAACTCTAGTGCTCATGCCACCAATAAAAAAAAACCGTTGATCCTATATATCTCCACAACATCAATAGCATTAGGTGATCTTTTAGCACAACATGATGAAAATGGAAAGGAAAGAGCCATCTATTACATCAACAGGACTTTGGTAGGATATGAAATGAATTAATCATCCATTGAGAAAGTATTCGTAGTGGTGGATTTTACTTCACAAAGGTTCAGACATTAGATGTTGTCGCATAAAATCAAGCTTATTGCAAAGATCAACCCATTGAAATACCTATTATCCAAAGAAACTCTCATTGAATTTTCTGATGAATCAGTGTTCCTTGTCAATACAACATATAAGTGGAAAATCTACTTTGATGGATCATTTACCCAACATGGATTAGGGGTGGGTATTCTCTTTATCACCCCTCAAGGTGATTATATTCCAAATTCATACCATCTATCATTTTCATGTACTAAAAGTATCCATGTGATCCAATGGCAAATACAAGAGTTAAAGGTCTATGGAGACTCATAGTTGATTGTCAATCAAGTCAATGACGACTACCAAACTAAGGATAATAAAATCACTCCTTATAAAAAGATGGTAGAAAGTATTAATGAATTTTTCATTGATATAACTTTTGACTAGATACCTCACATGAACAATCGGGTAGAAGATGCAGTGGCAACATTTGGGTCATTGTTAGACATACCACACAACATCCTTCAATGTGAATTCTTGGTAGAACAACCTCTCATATTGGCTTTCGAAATCCCAAAATTTGAATTTGAGTGTGTAATCATTGGTCTTGGTTCCCCATGGTATCATGACATATTCACTTAATTTAATAGAGGAACCTTCCCAGCTGATATCACCTCCAAGCTTAAAAATATCTTTGTTAAAAAGGCATCTCAAATTGTGATCCTATGTGATACCCTTTACTACAGAAGCATCGGGGGGACATTATTGTAACTCATATTTTTGGAATTGTGGATGGATGCTACAGCTGCACAAGATTAAACATCAATTCTAATCTAAATAAAACAACAAAGAACGATAAGTAAGCATGATTAATCTAAACTAATAAAACTAGAATGATCTCACCGAATATGCTAATACTTCCTCAATTTATCTCAATTGCCCTTCTCCATTGTACTGCATTGTTATTCTTGCCCTCAGATATTTGTGTGTTTGAATGCAAGCATAACTTCTCTGAGTGTCTCAGCAAAATATCGAAGATTGTTTCTTCTCAAAAGTGTATAATAATTTCGGGAGGAGGAATAATGATTATGACAGGCCATTTTATAGATTTTGTGTTTTCGAATGATCGGCTCAGATTGAGAGATCAACGGATGAGATTGATGAATGCCATGCAATGAGATATGTGACAGAAAGAATGCGAGTTAGAATGTGAGTTCAATTACAGGATAAAGACTAATTTTAGAACATGAGTTAGAACATGAGTTCCAATCTTCATCTTCAAAAATAGAAGAAATAGACTTTGTATGCAAAAGCCAAAGTTAGAAGTTGGAGAATAAATGCATTTGAATGCAAACATGAGTTAGAACTAGTTAATTGACAAGCTGTGATGGAGAGTCTTCTCACAAAGATAAACTGTTGTTTAACTCAAGAGATAACTGGAGAACTAAAAATAGATCTTGAGTTAGAAGGTGAGTGAATGACTTAGATAACTGAATGATAGAGGGATGTGACATAAATAAACAAAATATGAATTAAATGTTAATTTAATTCAACATTCAAAAGATGAAAGATTTAATTAAATAAATAAAGATATTTTATTTAATTGATTTTTGAAAAGGATAATATAAATAATTAAATAATAAATATTTAATTATAGATAAAGGAGGTTAAATAAATAATTAAATAAAGATATTTAATTATAGTTGAAATGTGAGAAATGGGTAATTAAATAATAAATCATTTAATTGATAGATAAAGGGGGAATAATTAATTAGTTAGCGACATAATTAAATAAATATGATTTATTTAATTAATATGTGTTAGAAAGGTAATTAAATAATAAACAGTATTTAATCATCACAATAAACTATAGAAAATTATGTTGAAAAGTGTACTCGTAGGCCTAGACCAATTTTCGGTATCTACAGTTTGCCCCTCTTTGATACAATGTTGGTACGACATTGTGTCAAAGAAAATATGCCCCGATTGTGCCCCAGCATGAAATAGGGTAGGGTATGCCCCCTCGAGAAAATTGACAAATTTTTGAAAGTTTCAAAAAAATCAAGAAATATTCCCGATAAGTCAATTTGATAGTTAGAAATTCTATGGAGTTGACGGAATTGAAATTGGAGTTAAGACGAACGAATACGGGTCGTTAGAAGTTAAAGGATTAAGCGGCCAATAGATTAGGGCTGAGAAAATGCCATTTGAAATCCTCCTATAAATAGAAATTAGGGCTAAAATGAATTCATTTGCACCCAGAGGAAATAGAAAAACTTGAGAATTTGCTCTGACTGATGGACGAAATGGCACCTATTTTGTACACTAGGCATAGAGGATATCAGATCTAGACCTTCCAATGGCCAGCCGACGCAGGACCATCGGTATGTACATGAAAACAAGAGCTTGAAATTTAATTTTTGCACGTTTTTCAAAGCTTAGAAAATGCATTAAGCAAATGCAGTTCATCGTGAACGACGCATATGCCATCGTAATCACCGCATTTGACTGTGAAATGACACATATGCAAATTCATGCATAGGCTAGAATAGGATTAAAGAGAATGAACACATTTGAAGTTTGGTGCACTACATGTGTATACATGCAACACATCTGTATGGGGGTTAGATGCATGTGTGGTCATGAACCACATATGCGTTTGGGACCACATATGTAGTAGAAATGCAGGCTAGGAAAATGCACCACATGTGTTAAAATGTGTAGGTTAAGGAAACGGCAACGCATTTGCAACAAATCACCGCATGTGGTTTAGTGAGCCGCATGTGTAGAATTAGAACATGGGTGTGGGAAATATGCGATGCATATGTAATAGGCACCGCATCTAAGGAACTGTGCGATGCATTTGAAAAAAATGCACCGCATTGGACAAGGTGAGCTGCATTTGGCTGGTAAATTTTTCAAAGAAAAATTTTGCAAAGTAAAAACTTGAAAACTTTCTAACATCATGGTTTAAATGTAGGTGATTTTAGATCCGATTTATACGCGGGAGTCTCGACTAGATATGTTTGATCTGAGAGAGAATTTGACTTCTGCAGAGATTCGATTGCTATGGGTTGTAGGTCTATGTCATTGCTTGTCTATGCCTGCCATTCGGGCGAACATGGGGATGTTGACTGCACTCTGCAAGCGATATCATTCTAAGACATCATTGTCTCATTTGCCGACTGGGGAGGCCACTGTCACATTAGAGGATGGGTATAGGATATTGAGACTTCCTATTAGAGGAGAGTGGGTTACATATGATCTGCAGCGAGGGTTGACTGAGTTGGCATGGTTCTATCAGGTTGATGACATCAGTAGGCTCGGCATTGAGCACTACGAGATTAGATGGCCAGTGTTAGCTGATAGATACGACAGGATTGATTGCATCCTATGTACATTGATTGGCGGGATTGTGCATCCAGATAGACGAGGTCATGGCTTTCCAGTGGGATGGGGAGCTATGTTGGTTGGGATGTTGGAGAGTGAGACGAGATATGCATGGGGTCCATGTCTACTCGGGATGCTATATTTTCATCTACATGACATTGCTTATAGAGATGCATAGTCATTGAGTTATGGGACGACATTGTTGATGATATGGGGTTTTGAGAGGATAGTTGTATTCCATCCTCTAGTGATAGTAGAGTGAGAGGAGAGACACCCTTATTTGTTTCAATATACAGGGTAGATCACACCGACTCATGTGGGTGACATAGGATACTCTAGATCAGTTCATATGGATACCTTACATGGATTGTGAGGAGTGGGCGGATGATGATATACATTTTCCATTCTGTAGACAGACACAGTACCTTATTAGGAGGATTGTTTCTAGTGTTCACATCATTGAGCGACACCTCCCAGACAGAGTTTTGAGATAGTTTGGAGAGGTTCAGGATGTGCCTCTGAGCAGAGTAGAGTTTGCTCGTTCGTCCAGAGAGGTTCCATGGTGGGGACCCATGATACGAGTTACCACAGCTGAGGCAGACATACATGCATTGCAGCCAGTACAGTGGGGGTGGAGAGATGGATTAGTAGATCCAAGGACTACGACTGCATACGATGCATGGTGGGTAGTGCATCGACCGATTCCCTATACTGATCCAGATTTTCCAGCACCAGTTGAGAGATGAGACATAGGGCCGAGAGGACGATGGAGAGGTGGAGGTGCCAGAGTGGGTAGAGTTGGTGGTAGAGATGGTGGTAGAGGTGGGAGACAAGGATAGAGAGGATGGAGAGGGGGACATGCACCGATTGAGGAGGCAGTAGTAGTTGATGTATCGATGGTGGACATCAGAGGGGGAGTGGATGTACAGGTTGGGGGTGAGTAGGCTACAGTGGAGGTAGTGGTTGAGGAGCATGTAGATGTGGATGCTGGACTTGAGGACGTTGCAGAGGATCTAGATGCAGAGATGGATTTGGACCCTCTAGGGATTTTGGTGGGATATGGAGAGGATGATATAGAGGAGGATGTTGAGGAGGAGGCACCTATGGAGGAGCAGGAGAGACAGCTGAGAGATTAGATAGTGGAGGGGAGATGGGAGGAGGATGCTCCTAAGGATGGTGATAGGGAGGTTTTGGAGGAGAGACTCAGAGTGATGACAACATAGTTTGACGTGATGAGGCTAGAGAGAGACAATGCCCATGCAGAGAGAGACAATATCTATGCAGAGAGGGATAGTATCCATGCAGAGAGGGACAATGCTTTGATGGAGATAGATCAGGCGATTGCTCAGAGACAAGAGATAGAGCAGTAGCTCACAGAGGCTAGATGCCTTTGTAGTGGATCCTCATCTAATGGCATGGTATGAGAGTTGATTAGAGCGATGGAGAGAGCAACGTACTACAAAGATCTTTATGAGGCAGCAGTGCCAGCAGATAGATGAGCTCCTACATTTTCAGAGGTGTGGAGTTAGGGTAGGAGTCATACTCGGAGTCAGAGGACACATAGTACCGAGGGGGTGGTAGGACCACTGAGGACAGGTCCATATGATAGGCCTTCCACCTCACAGAGGCTACCTTCGACTATTTTCCCACCACCATCACCACGTGATAACAGGGGTAGCGGGACACGATGATAGGGACTTATGTAGGTAGTTGCATTTTGATCAGAGAGCCTACGAGCTCATGTTTTATTTATTGATACATTCAGACATTGTACTGTGACACACTTTTTGAGTGATATATATATATATGATTTTGGCGGCTTCTACATGATATGCAATTCTATGTGATGGATGATGCTTCAGTTCTACACGATTATGTTTCCTAAATGATGTATATACATGTGTTATGAATGAATTGTTTCCATATGTTTATGAGTTATAAATTTTACAATGATGTTATGGATGATTCTATTTACTTATGATAATGAATGCAATCATCTATATGATGCGTATTTATATGTGTGATAATATGTACATGCAATGTTTACCTTATATGATGATGTAATGCCTATTATGTAATGATGTGAAATGTAATGCAACTATGTGAAATGTATGATAATGCAAATGATCTAATGTTGTTATTGTGTCATAGGACCTTATCTTTATGTCAAAGAAGAGAAATGTTAGGATGAAATTAATTCAGAATGTTAATAAGACATAATTAAAGTGTGATTCACGAAGAAAATGATAGAATGAAAATTGATTGATTGAGAAAAATATATAATCTTTGATATATTTCCAAATACGCTATACTTGCTTGTTATCATCATTGGGTGGGACATGACATAGATGGATAGTACACACTATGATATGAGATAGACCATAGTGTACAAAGTTATCCACCTGTGAAAAAAAGATAGTCGTAGACAAGGAGTGTCTTAACTCAGACTAAGGACAAGATGCCCCAGTCGTTTAGTCGAGACAAACCACAGACATCAGACAAATAAAAGACGGGTCATGAGACATCATTGCTCCTCTAAATCCTTGATTAGACATCCTTGAGGAAACTAGTAACATGAATCAAAAACCAATGTTTTAAGATAGTTGACAGACAGCAACCAAAGAAAAAAGAGTCTCGAGACATTGTTGCTTCTCTAGATCCTTAAAGGGATATCCTCGAGAAAGCTAGTAACAAGATCTTGCACAAATCGATAAAAAGATAAGACAAAATAAGATATAAAGTCATAAAGCCAAATAAATGTATTCGCCAAAACTTGATCTTGTGGGATTGTTTGATGTTGATGTTTGGCATAGCATAATGTGAGAGAATGACACATACCTCATAAGACGTTGAGTCTAGTTTCAACTTGGTGACTTCTGTATAAGGCATGAAAAAGTCTAGTTTCAGTAAGACATGTGTCGTATAAGACATTGGAGTTTGATGACGTTGAGGTGACAAGCCAGATGAGACTATGACAATTTGATGACGTCTGTTGACAAGAAAGACATATCTTGTTTAAGACATAGGTTGATCGCTGTGACAATGTGTTGGATATTGACTCAATGACTGTTGAGAAATTTTGCCTTGTTGCATGACTTGTTTCAATTCTTTGACTGATAAAAGTGTGTGCGTGTAGACAGAGAATGACATGAGATGATGCCTTAAACTATGATATGCAACTTGTGTGATAGTGATTATGAATGAACCCTATTGGACTGACCTAGTGTGGTCTCAGGAGCTCATCAATTGATTAGCCTTGCCTACGTTGTACACGCAGAGACCTCGTAGCTCAACACGACCAATGACTTTGAATATACAAAGAGTCATGATTTAAAGTGTGTGATATATGACAAACCTAGACTGACAGACCTAATGCCTCGGGGGAACATCGATTGATGGCCTTGGCTACGTCCCAGTCATAGAGGCAATGTAGTTCGAATAAAGTCTACGACTGACTTAACATGACTAACTTGACATGATGACTTGACATGATGACCTAACTCTATTTTTGGGATTTTCTAACATTTCTCAATTTTTTTGGATTTTTGAAGTTTTCTAATGTTTTTGGTATTTTTCAGGACATTTTCGATGATGTGACATTATGTACAAGGTGTTAGGGCATAGAACAAGGATTTTCCCCCAGTCGGGAATAAGATTTGGAAGATGGAGTGGGTAATGTGACAAAATAGATGCTAGATGTCAATCGTTTCAAGGAATGGATAAGACAACCATTTATTATGAATGATGACGAAAAAGTTTGATTAGAATGATGGTAGACAAAAGAGTGAGCTTGACTACACATGGTGCCTATTTTCTAGGTTTTCACCATGGTACTTATCCATAGCACCACTGAAGCGGTTTTCACTATTGGACGGATTTATTTCTCTTTTCATTTTTGATTTCTCAATTTTATTTTATTTTTAATTTTTTTGTGGTGTTACAAAGACGCCTGTTTGCTAGGTTTTCATCAAGGTAACCATTTTTTTTGTTTTTTCAATTTTGTTTTTGTATTTTCTAGCTTAAGACATGGATTCTTAGAAGCTAAGCATAGAAACTCTTTAGATGCAAACTGTTGATAGGTGACATAAACAGCTCGCCTTCAAGAGTAGAGAGTTGGTACGCTCCTGATCCAAAGGCTTCTATGACTATATAGGACCCCAACCAGTTAGGCTCGAACTTACCTGGTTTTTCTCTTTCAGCTTGGTTCTTAGGATTCTCCATTAATACCAAGTCACCAATGTCAAAATGTCTATCGAGAACCTTCCTATTGTAACTACGACGAAGATGATTCTGATATGCTTGCAAATGATCTAATGCTTTCTGTCTTCATTCATCCAGTAATTCTAGCTCTTGTAACCTTGAGATACAGTACTCTACATCATCAACATGACCCTTGAAGGATACCCATAGAGAAGGTATTTCAACCTCGATAGGTAAGATAGCTTCGGACCTGAATACAAGGGAAAATGGAGTGGTGCCGATTGGAGTACGGATGCTTGTGCGATAAGCCCATAAGGCAGGATTAAGCTATAGGTGCCAATCACGGCCAGTGTCATTGATAGTCTTCTTAAGGATTCTAACAATAGTCTTATTAGATGCCTTAGCTTGGCCATTACCTTGTGGGTAATATGGAGAGGAGAAATGGTGTTTGATGTGGAATTCTTCACATAAATGGCGTACTTCTTGGTTCTTGAATGGGCGGCCATTGTCTATGATGATGGATTGTGGTACACCATACCAACAAATGATATAGTTTAGGATAAACTTAGATATTTGTGTGCTGATTATGTATGTCATGGGAATAGCTTCAATCCATTTGGTGAAGTATTTAGTGGCGATGATGATGAATTTATGGCCATTTGATGATGGAGGGTGTATCTTACCTATGAGGTCGAGTCCCCATTGAGCGAAGGGCCCTGGTGAAGTAATTAGAGGAAGCTCTTGAGCTGGTGGTCTTATCAAGTCTCCATGTATTTGACATTGTCTACATTTCTTTAGAGAGACGTATGAGTCTTTCTCCATCGTAGGCCAATAGTAACCCGGTCTCATAATCGAATGAGATCCACATATACCCTCGTGTACCGCTCGCAAAGTTGTTTGTGCTTCCTCAACATTGAGACATCTCATAAGGGCATTATCTAAGGTGCATCTATATAGGGTTTCTCCGATGATGGTGTACTTGGCTGACTTTCAGATGAATGTTTGACATTGGTTATTAGACAAGTCTTGAGGTAGGGTTTGGTCAGTGAGGTAATCGAATATGTCTTTATACCAAGGAGACGTAGGACCAAAAATTGTACACACTATCGCCGTATTGGGGACATCATAAGTGGGAACCAAAAGTTGTTCAACCAAGAACTCAAACTTAGGCATGTTACTCAGAATATCCAACAAGGAACCCACGGTTGCCATTGCATTTGCAGCTCTATTCTAGATATGTGGTATTTGTTGAAAAGTTATGTCTTTGAAATACTATTTAAAACTATTTGCCATTCACTTGTATTATGCAAGCTTCTCATCCTTAGTCTTGTAGTCATCATTTACCTATCGGATTACAAGTTGAGAGTCGCCAAAAACATGTAGGCTCTTAATTGTCCATTGAACTGCCATTTTCAACCCTGTCACTAGAGCTTCTTCAGATTTAGCCTAGCATTTTAATTCTCCAGCCTTTGGAATATCTTGTCTAAGAATTTCAAATGATCTTCCCTTGTTTCTAATTTTTCTATGATGTCATCTACATAATCTTCCATGAAAGTATGTACAAAGTCATGGAAAATTGTGGTCATGGCCCGCTGATAGGTAGCTCCTGCATTCTTAAGGCCAAATGCCATAACATTCCAACAATATGTGCCCCATGGACATGTAAAAGCCATTTTATGCTGGTCTTTAGGTGTGATTTTAATCTGGTTATATCCAGAGAAACCATCCATGAGGGATAGCATCCCATAGCCTACTGGAAGGTCTACTATCATGTCGATGTTCGGCAAAGGAAAGTCATCCTTAGGACATGCCTTGTTGATGTCTCTAAATTCAGTGCAAATGCGAATGCCCCCAGTTGGCTTAGTCACTGGTACAAGATTTGATATCCAATCCTCATAGTCTATTGTCCTTATGAATCCTACATCCAAAAGTTTCTTAAGTTCTACTTTGACCAATAGAGCAATTTGTGGATGCATCTTCCTCAACTTCTGCTTGACTGGCTTAATACCTAGATGTAGAGGTAAATGGTGTAATATTAGATCTGGATCCAGCCTCGACATGTCAACATACAACCATGCAAAGTTTATCTGTCTCTTTTGAAAGAAGTCCTTAAACTCAGATTTTTCTGTTTCTGTTAAAGAAGCTGCAAAATAGACTTTCCTAGGATTCTCTTATGTACCTATGTTGACTTCAATAGATTCTTCCACTAACATCGGTGACTTTTCCTATTCAATGGGGAGAATATTTAAACCTCTATCCTTGGGTGCCTCTGAGAGGTTTTCGCCCTCAGATACGTCCTTTATTTTGAATTTTTCTTCATCCAAAGGCACTTTTCGATTTTCACCTAGGGACTCATCATTTTTCTTTTGATTGTCTTTTTTCTTTTCATTCTCATTTTTGTGACTAGAGGTGTAAATAGACTCCCCAAAGTATGCCTTATCATCTAAGTCTATGGTAAAACCTACTTTATGGTCCCCTCTTGGTATGCCTTCTCTAAGTCCCATGAACTCAGCAATTGCTTCATCATTCTCGAATGTATCTATGATAGGTGTACCTTGTTGATCCCAATCAATGAGCTCAGGATATATAAGGGGCATGTCATCATTGGAGTTTTTAAAGGTATCTGCTGTCAAGGTTAATACAGAGTGGTTGACATGGTCGTAAAAGTTTTTGACTAACTCCTGCTTGGTCTTTTCCCTACGGGTAGGTAAACTCTGATGTGGGACCATAGTAAGGGAAGATTGGTCAGAAGATGGGTTTTTAGGTGCCCAAGATGCATGATCAAGGGTTTCCCAATAATAGTTCTCTTGCCATTCTTGTTTGGACAAGTGCTTCTTAGGACGAGGACTAGATAATTTTGGTTCAGGTTTCACATTGAGGTCCAATTCTCCAAATAAGGCATCTATGTTCATAGTACTAGTAGATGAAAGGGACTCCCACTCACCATCACTTGAGTAAGGGGATTCATCAAAAACTGGAGGTTTGTCGTAAACTGGGGCTTTGTCACAAATTGGGGGAAGTGGTTCATGAGATATCTCAATGTCTGTGTAATCATTCACTTCCTCTTGAAATGATAACGAAGTACCAGGAAACCCGATTCGAAGCGGTTGACATCCTAGCCCTAGATATTTCGGTCATGGGTAGAAAATAATTGGTTTTGTCCTTCCATTATGATATAGACCTAACCCACTGTGCCCATCATAGCCTTCCTTTTGCATTATTTTACAAACTTTCCTGTACTAGTCCTTGGCTATTTGAATAGACGAGGAGGGATATTCATGTTCTTCTTGATACAACTAGGAATCACCTTGATCCACAATTTCTTCGCTTAACTCTCCCCATTTGGTTAATGTCATTGTAGGGGGAACATGAAACGTGACCACTGACTGTCTTCTATCTGCCATGGGTAGGCCATATGCCTTAGGTGGAATCAGTTCACTAACACAGTATGATGCCTTTATTTTGTATTCACCACAACCCTTGTCTTGGATCTCGAGTTTTGGAGTGGATGATGGTGGTTTGAATGAAAGGAACTTAGTGAGATGTGAGGGGTCAATGTACTGGGATAAATTGGATGAAGAAGCTTCTTGGTTAACTAGCACTTGTCGTTGTGGAATTTCCTTTAGGTTGGTACAATACTGAAAAGGATCTGGATCACCATCAATGGTGATCTTTGTGCCATTATAGGGGAATTTGAGACATTGGTGGTATGTTGAAGGTACAGCCTTCATTGCGTGTATCCAAGGTCTACCTAACAACAAGTTGTATGGGAGGGTGAGATCCAAGACTTGGAAGCTGGTGATCATGATTGCTGGGCCAATTCGAATAGGGAGTGTGACAACTCCTTTGGACGATCTTTCTTCATCATTGTAAGCCTTGATGACTATACTTTTAGAGGTATCTACACAGTCTTCTGAGAATCCTAATGCCTTAACCAATTTAAGGGTACATAGGTTCAAACCTGCTCCTCCATCTTCCAAGACTCATCTGACTTTGGTTTCATGGACTAAGACTTCAAGATGTAAGGGGTCATTATGATATGACTTTTTAGTTGAGTAATCATGTTGGGAAAAGGTGGCATGATGCAAATTGGTTAAATATCCCACCATCTCTTCAAAATGATTGACATCTAAATCGATAGGAACGGTTGTATTCTGTAGAGATTTGTTAAGGATGGCTCAATGTCCAGGTGATAAGGTCAACAATTCCAAGATAGATATTTGCGTGGGGGTTTTACTCAATTGATCAAGAAGATTGTACTTGAACTTGGAAGGTTGCGTAGATGGTTCAGAAGAAGGACCTAGAATAGTGATCTTAGTTCTATGTGTGTTTACACTACATTCTGGATGCTTCTTAATGGTGAAGGTATCGACATGCTCATTTGCTGCGCGGAGGCTATATATGATCTTTCCTTTTCCATAGTCAGAGTTGGTGTTTGCGTAATTGGCTGATGGATCAGTCTTAGGTCCTGAACTAGAGGCTTTTCCTTTTGTGTGGTCATGTAATGGGTCCTTGAAGACCTTATGATCACTGTTCTTAGTGTTTTTCTGGAGACCAACCTCTATGGTTCCATTCTCAACAAAGTCTTGTATTATGTTCTTGAGTTGACGACATTGTTGGAGGTTGTTCCCTTTGGTTTGATGATATTCACAATGGGCTTTGTTGTCCCACCAAGAAGGTTTAAACTGTCCCGGATCATACTCCCTTGGTTCCAAAGGTTTGATAAGATTGTGTTTAATCAACTCTTTGTAAATAACCTCAATTGGTTGTCCTAAAGGTGTAAATTCACGTGTAGGAAATCTCCTCTGTTGCGATCTTTGTTGTTGTGAATTTTGGACATAGTTAGCTTGTTGATCTGGACTATCTGTCGTGTCTTGATTGGAGGTGTACCCTCTAAGTGTGATAATTGGTCTGGTATGTATGTTTTTAGCATCAATAATGCCATCATTTGTAACATTCTTGTTCTTAGACTAGAATTGCCTTCTATCATTTGACGCATTTTGATTTTGGATAATGGGGTTCCTGCCTGGTGCCTTCATTTCGCCTTTGTCTATAAGGCCTTTCTCAAGGATGATTCCCTTTTGTACTAAGTCTGAGAATGAAGTACAATAGTGTACCCTTAGATCACTTTACAATTTGGGGTTGATGTTTTCTAGGAATATGGTGACCTTTTGTTTTTCCAGTATTTCAACGGGACATCTACTAGCTAGACTTCGTCATCTCTGGAAGAAAGTGGTGAAGGTTTCGCCATCTTCTTATGTCATGTGGCACAAGGTTGCAATTGTTACCTCATTGTCTATGTTAAAAGCGAAATGTTCGACAAACTTTTCAGCTAATTCACCCCAAGATCGTATACCATATGGTAATTTAGAAAACCATTCCAGTCCTATCCCGACAAGGGTTAGTGGAAATAGTCTCATTAAGTATGTGGGGTCATACAATATGTCCATGCGCTTTGTCAAATGGACATGGACATAGGTCTTGTGCTGAGATAGTTCATTTTTCGAACATAGACATGTTATCCATTTGCTGTTGAAGTGTTTGCATCTAGTTTTGGAGGACATCGACTTGTGTCAAGGACATGGTGTATGTGAAATTGGGATCAATGTAGGTGTTTTGATACACCATGTTCTGTGATGGTTTGTGATTGGGCAAGGGAATATATCCTGTCAAAATATTCTGATTCGGTATAGGGATATTCCTTGTCTGAATGGTTTGAGTTGGTATAGGAATGCTTCCTATCTGAATTGTCTGATTAGGAATAGAAATGCTTCCTGTCTGACTTGGTATAGGTATATTTCTGCCAACTTTGGTTCTCTTACCATTCATGTTGGTGCTAAAGGTGTTGGAGAAAGTTGCCCCTGTAGTAAATTGTAAACCCTGTGTGATGTTGAAAGGGGTGGTGTTTACAATTGATTATGTCTGAGTTGGTATACCAGTCGGTATTGTTGTGGTAATTTGTGGAACTGAGATAGTTGACATTGCAGTTTGAGATGGTTGAGTTGAATATGTCTGCAAGGTATGTATATCAAATCCTATGGGTAGTTTGGCACCTTCTACTAGCAGTTTTGCTAGATAGTGTTGGGGATCATTTGCCAAATAATCATCCATAAAGGATGCAAATTTAGGGTCTTGTACTACCACGTCTATGTCTTCTATGAAAATATGACCATGTGTGTCTCTTGTGACATTTTTTTCTCGCAAAGACTTGTGTGGTTGTTTACTGCTCGACGATTGGTTTCCGAACGGATTGATGAATTCATTAGGGTCTATCATTGCTTTGTGTTTCTTTTTGGACCTTGTTTTGACCATGAAAAATTGCTCAAAATGGGTAATGCAGACTATGCCTAAAAACTAATATGACCTATGTCTATGTTTTTGGATTTTTGGATTTTTTTGACGATAAATGACGTAGCTAAAATGGTTTCTAAAAGACATACACTAAGATGATGAATGGTAGGATGTACACTATGCAAAAATCTATAGAAGATTATGATGATAAATGGTTCTAAAATGGCTATAACCTACCTACCTATGGGATAAATGCATGCAACTAGGTTGACTGACTGTGATAAACTGGAATATGGACGTTTCCAAAGACAAGGAAAGTTATCTAATCTTGTGATATGCAATTTCCTAGGGAGTATCTATTTGCATGCAACTTAAGATGACTATGATTAGGATGTTTACTATAATTAAGATGTATATGACACCTAATGATGGTAACTAAGATGTATATGAAACCTAATGGATGCAAGATTTTTGAGCAAAATTTTGACAGTTTATGTTCAAGGTTGATCTTAAGGAACATAAAAGAAAATGACAATGATATGTTCGGACTCAGTTTGCAGTTTTGAATGTTTTCTATCAATAGGAAAATGTGGTTAACCTAACAGTTGTGGTTCACAATTTGACAGTTGCGGTGCTTCTGACAGTTGTGGTTCAAAATTTGACAGTTACGGTCTTTTCTATGATAGTTGTGGTTTAAAAAAAGCACATGCGGTTTTTCCTATTTTGGACTTTGAAAACCTAATTTTCCTACCAAACACTTGCGGTTCATAAATTGACAAATGTAGTTTGAGTTAACAAATGTAGTTTGAGTTAACACATGTGACTCAGAATGTGACAGATGCGACTTGAGACTTTCAGATTGAAAATGAAAAATTTATGACAGACAGATGCGGTTATTACCTTAACAGATGCGACTCGCTAATACAGATGCGGTGACTAAATTGACAAATGCGACTCTGTTTCTGATAGTTGAAATTTTTCTTAAAAGTTGTTTAATTGAATTTGTTTGTTTGATCAAGATTTTGGCAAATACAGCAAACACAACATGTGAATTATTTTCAGTTTTGTGATGAATGGACTGTTGAGACTCAAAAAACATTTACACCCTAGGCTTTTAGGATAGTACTTGTTGAATTCTTACTTGGATTTCTCTAGCTACGCATATTTATGGTGGATGATTAGTAGCTTGAGCCCACTAGCTCCCCTCCATGGCACTCACTTATATGGGGTAGCTAAGCTACAGTACCCATGAATCTGCCATGGCATACCTTTCAACTCTACATGTAAACTATAAGATTGTAAGACGGCTTCATAGGGCAGACCCTACTGCACCAACAAGTAGATAGGATTTTGGTAACTCTACAACAAGGTGTTTAATTAAGTCATTCCATTTGTGGGACACTATCCAACGTTGGCGAGATTCCATTTCTGTCCATCTCGTCGGGCTAGTGCGCGTGATTCTTGGGGTTTCCCCAAGAATCCACTTTTGTATACCAGCTGGAAGTTGCTTGGCTTTAGCGTGCTACCGGTCTGAGTCATCTTGGGGTTAGTACTTTTTCCCACCAAGATAGGCCCAAATTCTAGAGTCAGTAACCATTTCTCTTACATCCAAGATCGCATGAATGCACAAGGTGAGAGGATACTTCAATTTCTAAATCGTGGGGTTCTAAACTAACAATGCAGACATGAAAAACACTGGTAAATTATTAAGCCCAAACGAGATTGTTTACACTATCAAATAGAAGTTCATTTTAATCCACATGATGATTATCTATCTATCAAATGAAAAATCTTGGTAAAAAGATAAAAGCATTAGGTCCTGCATGCAAATTTTGTCAGTAGTTCATTATTTGTCTTTGGTTTTTGTATTGTCTTCTATGCTTCGTCCTGCAAACACTTGTTATTCCATCTTGACACAACTGAACCAAACATTAGCAAAAATCCAAATCACCTAAAAAGAAAAAATTGAAAATATGGATGCATGGAAATCACTAAAAAAAATAAAAATCTTTACCAGCCAGATGTGGCTTTTGGAGCCACATATGCAGTTCGATTGGTGCAGGCGGATGCGGTTAATGGAGTGTTTGATGCGGTTCGAGAATTCGTTGGCAGGTAGATGTGGTGATTGATAGGTGGATGTGGTTTATGGTGTGTCAGATGTGGTTCGTAATGATAGTTGCATGACTTTTTTTGACAGATGCAGTTCATTCAATAGAAAACCTGCCAAAAATGAAAAATTGAAAATGGAAAAATGGAAAGATGTGCGGATTTGAAGTGTGCTTCATGTTGGGTTCACCAAATGTAACTTAGATTTTTGGAATTGTGGATGGATGCTACAGTTGCACAAGATTAAACATCAATTCTAATCTAAATAAAACTAAAAAGAACGTAAGTAAGCATGATTAATCTAAACTAATAAAACTAGAATGATCTCACTAAATATGCTAATACTTCCTCGATTTATCTCAATTGCCCTTCTCCATTGTGTTGTATTGTTATTCTTTCCCTTAGATATTTGTGTGTTTGAATGCAAGCATAACTTCGTTGAGTGTCTCAGCAAAATATCGAAGATTGTTTCTTCTCAAAAGTGTATAATAATTTTGGGAGGAATAATGATTATGACAGGCCATTTTATAGATTTTGTGTTTTCGAACGATCAGCTCAGATTGAAAGAGAGATCAACGGATGAGATTGATGAATGCCATGCAATGAGATATGTGATAGATAGAATGCGAGTTAGAACGTGAGTTTAATTATAGGATAAAGACTAATTTTAGAACGTGAGTTAGAACATGAGTTCCAATCTTCATCTTCAAAAATAGAAGAAATAGACTTTGTATGCAAAAGCCAAAGTTAGAAGTTGGAGAATAAATGCATTCGAATGAAAACATGAGTTAGAACTAGTTAATCGACTAGTTGTGACAGAGAGTCTTCTCGCAGAGATAAACTGTTGTTTAACTCAAGAGATAACTAGAGAACTAAAAATAGATCTTGAGTCAGAAGGTGAGTGAATGACTTAGATAACTGAATGATAGAGGGATGTGACATAAATAAACAAAATATGAATTAAATGTTAATTTAATTCAACATTCAAAAGATGAAAGATTTAATTAAATAAATAAAGATATTTTATTTAATTGATTTTTGAAAAGGATAATATAAATAATTAAATAATAAATATTTAATTATAGGTAAAGGAGGTTAAATGAATAATTAAATAAAGATATTTAATTATAGTTGAAATGTGAGAAATGGGTAATTAAATAATAAATCATTTAATTGATAGATAAAGGGGGAATAATTAATTAGTTAGCGACATAATTAAATAAATATGATTTATTTAATTAATCAAGTTGAATAAAGGCTAATAATGAATTAATGAATTAATTAAAAAGCGTATTTAATTAATATGTGTTAGAAAGGTAATTAAATAATAAGCATTATTTAATCATGACAATAAACTATCGAAAATTATTTTGAAATGTGTACTCGCAGGCCTAGACCAATTTTCAGTATCTACAATTATTATGATGTCTCAACCAAGAGGAAGTCTTGACTACCTTAACAAAAGTACATGATGGCATATGTGATTCCCATTCTAGTGGTATGAATTTAGCTAAGAAACTATTGAGGATAAGGTATTACTAGCCAATCATGGAAAGAGAATCCCATAAGTAAGTGCAGAAGTTTGTCTAGTGTCAACACCATGGAAATATTATTCATGCTCTAGCTCAGACGTTACAACCAATGGTCACACCTTGGTCATTCTCATAGTAGGGGCTTGAACTTAATGGAAAGATTACTCACACCTCATCCAATGACCATAAATTCATCATCACTTCCACTGAGTACTTTACCAAAAGGGTGGAATCTATTCCTATGACCTACATAATGGGAAAGAAAATTGCCAAATTTATCCTGAATTACCTTATTTGTCGTTATGGTGATCTGTAAGCCCTTATTTTTTATAACAAAACACCCTTCAAGAATGAGGATGTGAAAGATCTATGCCAACAATTTAGCATCCAACGTCGATTCTCTACCCTGTATTACCCCCAGGGAAATGATCAAGCTAAGGCTACAAATAAGATCATTCTAAAGATCCTAAAAAAAATGGTCAATGAAGTTGGGCATGACTAGAATCTACAGTTAAATCTTGCCCTATGGGCCTATCAAACCAGCATTCACACACCTACAGGTGCAACCCCTTTCTCCTTGGTTTATAGATTAGAATCCATCCTGCCTATTAAGGTCAAACATCCCTCACCATGAGTGTCATTGCAGAATCTGATCAGTGATGAAGAGTATAGAGTATCTCGACTAAATGAGTTATAATTCCTAGATGAGTTTCATTGTGATGCCCTTAATCATTTGAAAGCATACCAAAACTAACTAAAACAAAGCTATAATGAGAAGATCAAGAGTTGGTCTTTCTAGGTAGGGGATATTTTCCTAAAGTAGAATCAATTTTGTTTTCAAATCAGGATAGTAAAGGAAAGTTTGAGCCTAACTGGTTAGGTCCATTTTTCATTGCAACAAAGCTATGGATCAAGAGCATACCAATTATCAATACCTGAAGGAGAACCCTTGCAAGAACCTACCAACAGTTGGCATCTTAAAAAGTTTTATGCCTAGGCTTGAAGGGTGTAAATCTCAAAAAATCAAAAAAATCAAAAAATGATCAAAAATCCAAAAAAATAAGAAAAATGATAGAAAACAATAAAGAAAAATAAATCATCCTCTAGTGAAAACCACTTCGGTGGTGCTTTGAGCAAGTACCCTAGTGAGAACCTAGAAAATAGGTGCCTCGCTTAAATAAAGCACCTCCATCTATCTTTGGCTTGTTATGAAATCATTCTTTGCATTGCATCCATCCACCATCCCATGATTTATCCTACTTATTCCATTACCCATCCACATTTGTATTATAGCTTGATATTGTGAGGTATCATATTCCCCTTAGTACTACTTGGAATATTCTAAAGTTCAACTTGTCCTACCTATATCGAGGTATTCTATTGCATCACATTGGGGTAAATTCATTATGGATCGGATTGGATTCTTGTATATCTTAAAGTTATTTGAAATCTCATCAAAAATCCCAAAAAAAAACATAAAATCTCATAAAAATCCAAAACACTCACAAAATAAAAAAAATACCAAAATATCAAAATCTTGTACAACTTAAAATCCAAAAACAATAAAAAATTGTAAAGTCAAAATCCAAAACATCCAAATCACATCAAAATCCCTAAACATGTCAAAACATTGAAAATCCAAAAATAGTACTGTATCAAACTACATTATCTCTAACCTTGAATGTAGGCAAGTTCATCATTGATGTGCCCCCAAGACACCCTAGGTTAGTCCTTTAGCAGTTTGTCATAATAAAATAACTATCTATCAAGTGTTCATCTCTCATTATCAATAAGTCAAGTTAGTCCAGGAAACTAGAAATAATAGTCTCAAAGGAGGTATATAGCATAAACCAAAGGCGAACAAACGTGTTTGATGAAGCCTCAGAGGCCCTGGGATGAGTACATTTTTGGGTTGGGACTGTGACAGAGCTCAGAGAGCTGAAGACGTTTGAGAGAGCTCGAAGCTCAGAGCGTTCAAGGCGGAAGCCCAAAGGGGTGAGAGCCTTTAAAGGAACACAAACAGCATCCAGATAAAGTGAAAACTGAAAGACGTTCACGCCAAACGGTGAAAGATAAAGGCCTCAAACATTTTCAAAACACCAGAGCGTTTGCAGGTATGCAGAAAGTCGGGCCGTCGCGTGGAACATGGCAAGCAGCGTGGGCTGGCATTAAAGCATTGAGTAAGATGGTATTGGGTCGGTGTTTGGGCAGATGAGGCTTGGTGTTGCGGCGAGGTCGGGGGCGCAGGTTGTTAGGGTCACAGGGTTTTTAGCAGGTATGGAGTTAACGAGTTAGTGGAGTTTGTGTCAATGGCTTATCAAACACCTCATCTAAGTCAAAACATATGATAAGCATGTCATAGGATGTACCCTTCCAACAATAGACATCAACATCAGAAATAACCTTAGCTATGTTTAATTGGAAAGAGATATAGATAATACTAGCAATTTTTCTTTGGTATTTTCTTATGATTTATCTTATTGACCAATTATGTGGACCTCTCAATAATGTCTCAAAAATTTAGAGAAAATTAATGTGGCATCGATCATTATCTTCCGTTTTTTGTGCTTGTGGACAATTGCATATGCTTTGGTATGAGATATTCTAAACTTCTAACCTACATTCCAATAAGGTTTATGTATGTCAAGATGTGAACAGGAAATATCCTATCATTACAATAGATATAAAACCATCTTGGTTATCAATACCATGATGCATTGTGTCTATGTGTTATATCAAACATAAGGAATGACAAAAAATCTAAATCCCAAGATATGAGAAAAATCATCCATCTCAGGACCATATCTAATAAAATCTTGATGGATCATGGACTTGTTGGACTTTTTGAATCAATCTCAAAATCAATGGTCAAATCATTTTATTCTTCTATCTTTATTCCATGCTAACCTAGTATCATGATAGTCAACAAAAAAATTATCATGCATCCATCCTGCATCCAAAAAATCATCAACATGCATACATCTCACATCATCACACCATATCATAATAATGGGAAACATAATCCATTGCATCATCATCATCGTTTAAGTTATTTTGAATAAAATGGATTTTTTATTCTAAGCATCTTAATTGTACTATCATTCATAACATCCATATCATAAGCATCATCCATACATACATCCATATACATACATACATCATAACATCATAAATATCATGGGAAAAGTACACAAAAATAAATGCATCCATCCATAAATCATGCATAAGCATCTGCACAACATAACATATCATAAAAAGATACTGAAAAAGAAGATAACACATCCATTGCATTGGATCCATCTCATAAGCATCACATATCATAAGCATCATACATCATCACATATCACATAAACATAAATAAAAGAGGTACATCCATCACATTGCATCCATACATAATCATAATGCATAAATATAACATCCATCATATCATATGCATTCATACATCCATAAAGCATGAAGTAAAAACACATCACATCATAAATCCAAATATTCTTATATATAAAAAAAAATGACTGCAATGGTACAATATTTGAATCGAGGTGTATAAATATCATCAAATGTACAATGTACAAGTGGCTATCAAAATTGAGCCTATGAATGTGTATCTGTATAGGTAATTAGGTAGGTAATAAAAAAAGTGTCTATGAGAAGGATAGCCCATGTGGCTGCTCAACTCATTAGACTGTCTGACTGATGGTTGATCCTCAGCCCTAGGGGGTGCCCCACTCCTCTATGAATAGTCTAGTTGCCACATCTCTCTAGGGACATCGTGATGGTAGTGCATCCAATAATGTGTAGCCTTTGTGACTACCTCCCTATACATGCAAGCCGACACCATAAATCCCTAAGATGTCACTGTCATGGCCTCAAGCTGCTTTCTACACATGATCTCTTGGGCCAACTGTAGGTCCATTTGCTACCGCAATTGAACTTCTCTATCCCTCTTCATAGTCATCACCTAAAATTGCTATTGTAGTTTGTCTCTCTCGGCTATGAGGGCAACAATCTACCCATCCCATGGATCTAGATGCTATGGTGGAGGAGGTGGTGGTCCCAAGGGAACCTATCCATCTTGCTGATCCAGTTGATGCCTTGTGTCTCGATGAACCTGATCAATTCGAGGCTACTCTCCATCCCCCGACATGCGAATCCTCTACTGATCAAGATATTTATTGGGATGTTGTCTACCCCCATCCATGCCTCTACCTCTGCCTACAGGGTATCCCCCCACTGGGTTTATCAAGTGAACAGGTGGTCTGAACCATGCATCATATCTGGGGGTAGTCCTCATGTTTGGTAAACCCTGATCATATGCCCAAGGCTAGGGAACCAGCTGTCAGAAGGCATTAACTACCACTACAAGGTCAATTTGCAGTCCCCACTCAACCTCTCTCTAAGATAGCACAAAAATAACTATGTAGTCATCATGAGGCACATCATGTACCTCCTCGAACTATCTAGCTATGAAATCTGGGATATATCGCTCAATGATGGTATGCTCCCACCCTTGGATGTAGCAGGTTTGGCCAACAAAGTACAACTGCTATTGGTAATCATACCATGCAGGAACTTGCAGCCACAACCTCCATCTGAACATAGTCATGTCATCTATAACATGATTCCAATATGGTATACCTATTGGCCTTGTGTGCTATAGTGTCATCGAGACTCTATATCAAAAGATGGTGGGATTGTCCTCATGAACATCTACTAAAACAACCAGGGTCCTCAAAATTGCAATGTGCTCATAAGCCCATATGTGAAGTAGTGCAACACCTGCTCCAATGGTCCAGCCCTAGAAATATAGAACTTGATGTATATCATTATACAAAGAAGCAAGTAGAATAGGCCCCCATGCATACATAGTGGTTCTCCTGATCATGTCGTGCCATGCAATCCCCCAATTTAGAATGAAACCTCTACCCTGTCAGTCAAGGGAAATCATGCCGAAAATAAGTGCAACAACAAACAATCTAAATATGGGTACTCAGGCCCTATATAGGTGCAAGTCTATCTACAAACTGACCAAAATGATGTTGTTAGTCTACAATAGTGAGCAACATGCATCTCTCTCACCATCTATGTCATATCTATGACACACTCCCCATGGATGGGAAGCCATAGGATCGGCCACACATACTTGAGCATGATAGTGGCCTCACTAGTGGGCAAATGGAATGACGAGGTCTCACTATGACACCTCTCAACGAGTGTTGTCATCATGGCCAAATGGGTGCAAACCTAGGGTATGAAAACAATAAACCCGAATTCAAGCATCCCCGACCACTCCACCTCCAAGTCATCAAAGTCTCGTGCCACTGCCAAAATATCAAAACGATGTTGCCACAAAATCAAAGTTTGAGTATCTATTTGCACACATTGCACAAACAATGTCAACTTTCCAAAAGTCAAAAAACATATCAAAATCTGAGACTCTACATCCTAAAACATCAATTATGTCAATGAAATGAATATCATTTCTATTTTTAGTGTGTATCACTATATCAATTTAGGGGGTGCACTGACATTTTTAGCGACACGCATCACAATACTCAATTGCGCATCAACATTTCCATGCATTGTTGTAACTAAAAATTCCAACATGTTGCTATATGGTCAGTGCATCACCAATCGCTTTTTTTTGTCACTAAACTAAGAAATCCTATGCGTCACTATTTTACAAGCGCGACACCCTAATCAAATGCATCGCCAAAAAAAAAAATCCTAGTGCGCCACTAAACAACTAGTGCATCACTAAAAAATCAATAGCAACACTTCTGATTCCTTTTGTGTGTCACTATACAGTGGCGCCCTAGAAAACCTAGTTTTGGTGTGCTCTTAAATGCAATAAAATGAAAAAATCAAGGCAAGTTTTGAGTCACATACTCGTGGTCATACGGCTGCTCGATGTTGGTACTCTTAAGCTGCTTAGAAAGGTGAACTAGAAGCGCATGGTGAGCCATCTTGTTAGAGTGTTAGAGCTCCAAACGCACAAAATCGCTAAAGGTTGAATGCACAAATGAATTGGAAGTGCAACCTTTTCACCTATTTAAGCCAAAAAGTTAGGGTTTGTTTTGCTTAATTTGAGCCAAAAGGTAGTGCTTTAGCCTATTTTACCCATTTCTATGCTTTGTGACCTATTTTGAGTCAGTTTTTGCATTTCTAAGGTCGTTTTTGCACCACGTGGCATGTTTTTGGCACCTGAATTAATATTTTACATTTGTCGAGAGATCAAATCAAAATTCAAAAAATTTCACTCAATCTCTCCAGGAGGAAGGGTACCATCTTAATTCCTTCTACTGGGAAAAAAGTGGAGCATCCAAAAATAAAAAAATTTATTAATTTTTTTTATTTGATCAATAGTTTTAATCCGAAAAACATCAGTCTTTGAACCAACATAACATGTAGCTCGCTTCAAAGGGGAAAAATGTAGACACTTAAAAATGTCTTGAATGATACTAAACACTTGAATCTGAATAATTAACATCATTTCATCCTGAAATCCATCATAGTTTTGCTTCTTTAGGGTATGTGCAGGATCATGATGGGCCGAAAAGTGGCGATATGTAAGCCATATGATGGCCCATGTGGCTGACGACTTTTCTTTTACCCAAAATTGATGAAATGAAAAGGGTTTTTAGAGGAGATTCTCAACTTTCCACCAATATAAATTATGCTTTACTTTGAATTTAATAAATTATTATTATTCATTTTCTATTAGAATTACGAATAAAGTCCTAATTGATAGGCTGATTGAAAAATATCTATAAATTTCAAATGGTATCACATTTTTTGAATCCGAGACATGTTTCACATTCTATGCTTCACATACTATATGATTAAAAAAATAAAATTGAATTTCATGAATTTTTGACCAATTTAAGGTGGTTAGATAGACGAGCTTTTATATTTTTTTAAATTTGTAATTTTCAAATGGTATGTGCAGGATCATGATGGGCTGAAAAGTGGCGATATGTAAGCCATATGATGGCCCATGTGGCTGACGACTTTTCTTTTACCCAAAACTGATGAAATGAAAAGGGTTTTTAGAGGAGATTCTCAACTTTCCACCAATATAAATTATGCTTTACTTTGAATTCAATAAATTATTATTATTCATTTTCTATTAGAATTACGAATAAAGTCCTAATTGATAGGCTGATTGAAAAATATCTATAAATTTCAAATGGTATCACATTTTTTGAATCCGAGACATGTTTCACATTCTATGCTTCACATACTATATGATTAAAAAAATAAAATTGAATTTCATGAATTTTTGACCAATTTAAGGTGGTTAGATAGACGAGCTTTTATATTTTTTTAAATTTGTAATTTTCAAATGGTATGTGCAGGATCATGATGGGCCGAAAAGTGGCGATATGTAAGCCATATGATGGCCCATGTGGCTGACGACTTTTCTTTTACCCAAAACTGATGAAATGAAAAGGGTTTTTAGAGGAGATTCTCAACTTTCCACCAATATAAATTATGCTTTACTTTGAATTTAATAAATTATTATTATTCATTTTCTATTAGAATTACGAATAAAGTCCTAATTGATAGGCTGATTGAAAAATATCTATAAATTTCAAATGGTATCACATTTTTTGAATCCGAGACATGTTTCACATTCTATGCTTCACATACTATATGATTAAAAAAATAAAATTGAATTTCATGAATTTTTGACCAATTTAAGGTGGTTAGATAGACGAGCTTTTATATTTTTTTAAATTTGTAATAAAAAATTCATAATTAATTATTTACTTGGAAAAGAATTATAAAAAAATATGCATCACATCGGGACATGAGTCCTCTACTTATATCTAAAAGCTTATAAAAAAATATTGTCATTTTATTGTGGTTAGGGTGGTCAGACAACCACCTACTTCTTATTTTTACCCTAAAATTTAAATACTACAGCATTGAAATTTTAAATTTTCACCAAATAGATTTTAAAAAAATAAATAAAGGTCTAGTAGTTTAGAAACTACATTCAATTTTCTACAAATTCTATTTTTACTTTTTTTTGAAATAAGATAGATAACTTATTCAAATTTTTACATCAAGTTGTCTAACTTTGATTTTTTGTCTTTTTATTGCCACTTAAGGGCTTGTTTTTTCCATGATGATCCTACACATAACCCTTTAATTAAATAAGCCTAATTATTTAATTAAATTGATCCCACAATAGTAAATTTATTTGGCTACTTTTAAAAGTAAATTTACATAAACTTAAATGATCGTGGAAATCTATTTTTTTTAACAAATTTCCATGTAATTTTGGTGTAGGAGATGTTTTTGCAGTCATAACAGAGCCTGGAAACATATAAGGTGTTAGTTATTATCTATTGTGTTGCACAAGAGAGAGGCATAAGCTAACAAAATCAGAAATAAGTGATTAAATTTCTTTCCCCATAGGTTTGACTAAATAAATAGATGTGCTTACATGATTTATCTATTGAATGCATATTTTGAATATTTTGTTACTTCTATTGACCATATAAATGTCATGTCTTACCTTTGAATGTTGGTTCCTTTAGGTTCAGTTGTAGTGCAAGGGACATATCTCAAGCAAATCAAACTTGTTCAAAATGGGATTCATTTCATTGATTATCAACCTGAGAACAAGGTATACCAATATAGCCACCTAGTGATTGCTACTGCCTTGTCCCTTCATCTAGTTCTATATGCACATGGGCATCGTAAGTGGAGACTAAATAGTGATGATCATAAGGGAATATTACATGTTATTGAAGAGCAGGCTGAACCACTTGATATGGTTTGAATAACGGGATGTGTCATAGATGGACTTAAACAATTTACTTATATTAAGAGGGAAACTGTTAGAAGAGTACTCTTTATTTGGTAAAGGTTATTCTTTAATTGTAATTATTTATTTTTTAATTCCTTTATTAAGGAATATTTGTAGCCACCTCCTTAACAGGTTCTTAACACATTGCACTTTGTATCATTTTTAGGTATTTTGCCTCCATTAATAATTTTGTGGTTTTTTCTTGTTTTTTCCCATTATCAAATTCTTGTGTATCCTTAGCATTTGGTGGTGCTTGATTTGGCTACTTTGTCTTTGGTAGCATTTTTCCTTCAAACTATGCTCATTGGTTAGATTTTTCCTTTGATGAATTTATCTTTCCTTTCAAAAACACTATAATTTATACATTTAAATTGAATTGATTCTGAAATAGAACACTATAATTTATACATTTAAAATTAAGTGAGTTTGAAATGGAATAACATGTGAGCATGCTTAGTCAAGAGATGGTTTGTTATGAAATTTGAGAATATGATACATGTGAAAAAATAAAATAAAATAAAATTATAACATGTATACATGTTTTTGAAGTGAAAAATCAAGTAATATGACTTTTTTTAAAGATGTTACCTACAAATATATCATTACAAACAAATGAATTATGAATCAAAATTATGCCTACCAATATGGGTAGAATCTATCTTAATTAGTAATTTGTTATCCCCTTATTGTATTCCCATTTCCATATATCTTCTCATTTATGATTATGTTTTGCTCATATAAATCCTTAAAAGTGAAATGTGAAATAGAATATTTAGCTAAATAACAGCAATCCACTAAAAGAATTTTTAAATACCATAAATTTTCAAATTGGAGTAGAGAACAGTACAGACAAAGATAATTCAAGTGAGCCAAAGAGCATTACACTGACATATAGGCATTATTCCCAGACCAGTGATAGTCAAAATCTACAATCTTCATCGGACCAATTCATTCTTTAGTCCCAAAGCCTGGTACCCTTATCCCTCACATATACTTTCAAATTGGAGCATTCAAATCAGAATTACAGACACCCACAAAAATACCAACTAATTAATCCTAGTTAATTTATGCTCAGTTGTATGTATTTAATTTATTAGCAAGACTGAGGTGTGTGTATGTTTTTATTTTTGTTTTTTGTGAATAAGAGTCAACACTTCTCTCATTTACAAGACTTAGTTAGAGTTTGGGTGGGAGAAATGCTATTTTATAATTTGAACCTCCACACAATGTTTGCCCCACCTACATTTTTACATATTAACTATTATTTTTTTCTTGGTTAGTCTTTGTGAATGGAATCTCGATCTCCACTTAAGGTTTGTGGTACTAGATGTTACATGCATATTTTCATTGTACCTTGTGAGATTGACTTGACACATTGTTGACTGTTGGAGTTTAATATTTAAAATTCTGTAAGGGATAGTGATGCTTAAGAACACTAATGGGAATTCATTGTTATTATTTGAACTGTCACCTAATAGTTTTCCCACTTGCAAGACTAACAATTCAATAGTTCAAGAAAAAAATTCTTAGTATTTTAGCAAGCCCAAAAACATAACTATCATCATGTAACTAACCCAAGCTGCTATATCTGTAAAGGGAGAAATTTGGATATATATGTGTGTGTGTGGTATGTAGAGAAGAGACCAATATTCTATCCTTTGGATTGTCCCTTAATATTTCTCCCACTTGCAGTGGCTGATAGTTAAATTTTGTACTGTGGGAATGCATATGGGTTAGAAGTTCAGGAATGCCAAGATGACTTTATTTTTTGCCCAGGTACATGTATAGTTACAGGTTCATTTTTAAAACATTTCATAAACCTATTTGATTACAAAGAATCAATTGATGTGAGTGGTAGTTGCATAATTCACAAGGTTCAGTAATCTTCTCAGCCGATGTCAATTATTGTGACGTGTTGGTAGTAGTCAGATCATTCTTCAAGAATTGGATAATAGAAACATGATTTTGTTTCCTATTCAAAATAATAATGAAAACTTCACATCTGCTGCACATTAAATCTTGTAGGAAAAATACCATTTCTCTCATTTATTTATTTTATTTTGGTTAAATATTAGTGTCTTATAGTGGGCAAGAACTACTAAGAGAACTGGAAAATGTGCATGGTCAAAGGTCACTTAGAATTTAAGTAACATATTAGCAATGAATGGGCTTTAGAATGAGGAGCTTCTTTAGTTCAAGCACGATCACCTTGAGTAGCCTTATAAATCTCTTCATGTATGTCTCTATTTCATTTTCCTCAATTCATTCAATGGTATCAATAATAAGCTCCAAGGAAGGAGACCTAAATATGAAAAATAAGGAGTTGGAGAAGAGAGATAACCCCAATACCTCAAATAAAGTCATTTCCTTGGGTAAAAAATTGAGAGAGTGAGATATGGATACCTATTATGACTTCGGTGGAAGTTGTTCATATATCAGATTTGGAGAAGACATATAACCTTAGTACCTCAATCAAAGTCATTTCCTTGGCTAACAAGTTAAAAAATTAAGATACAGATACATATTATGGCTAAAAGAGAAGTATACATATTAGAAAAGAAAGATATACAAAATATCAAAGCCTTTTACAAGTCATAGAGGCCATAAGGAAATAGCGCATAATTACTAAAAGCTTCTACAATAGATATACAATGACATTCAAAGAGATAAAATCTAAAATAGTAGGATTTTGAAGACTTTCATCCTTATGGAAATACAAACTATTATAGTAGAGAGTAGGACTATAGGTCAGCTAATGTATTGTTTTATGGAAATACAAAGTGTTACAGTAGAGAGTAGGACTATAGGTCAACTAATGCATATTTGAAGACAACATTCAATTTTCAAATGAGCTCAAATGCATTCTATCTAATTATCCTGTAACTATATTGAGCATGCACTATAAAATGTGAGACAAATGCAGAGGTACCATTAAACATTTAAAGAGGACAACAGATAGCAAACAAAACTCTTTTATTCATCATAAACAATATATCATATAGGTGTAGAATGCAGGACATGGACACCAAAACTGTATATTCTTATGGACTAAATCCAAAGATAAATTGTATTTCATTGAGAATGAGTTACAGAAGATGGATTCCATAAAATGGAAATCACATGATTTAGAATTATA
>CM021107.1:240805309-240880914 GCA_007115665.2 Sequoiadendron giganteum
GTCTTGAGGTAGGGTTTGGTCAGTGAGGTAATCGAATATGTCTTTATACCAAGGAGACGTAGGACCAAAAATTGTACACACTATCGCCGTATTGGGGACATCATAAGTGGGAACCAAAAGTTGTTCAACCAAGAACTCAAACTTAGGCATGTTACTCAGAATATCCAACAAGGAACCCACGGTTGCCATTGCATTTGCAGCTCTATTCTAGATATGTGGTATTTGTTGAAAAGTTATGTCTTTGAAATACTATTTAAAACTATTTGCCATTCACTTGTATTATGCAAGCTTCTCATCCTTAGTCTTGTAGTCATCATTTACCTATCGGATTACAAGTTGAGAGTCGCCAAAAACATGTAGGCTCTTAATTGTCCATTGAACTGCCATTTTCAACCCTGTCACTAGAGCTTCTTCAGATTTAGCCTAGCATTTTAATTCTCCAGCCTTTGGAATATCTTGTCTAAGAATTTCAAATGATCTTCCCTTGTTTCTAATTTTTCTATGATGTCATCTACATAATCTTCCATGAAAGTATGTACAAAGTCATGGAAAATTGTGGTCATGGCCCGCTGATAGGTAGCTCCTGCATTCTTAAGGCCAAATGCCATAACATTCCAACAATATGTGCCCCATGGACATGTAAAAGCCATTTTATGCTGGTCTTTAGGTGTGATTTTAATCTGGTTATATCCAGAGAAACCATCCATGAGGGATAGCATCCCATAGCCTACTGGAAGGTCTACTATCATGTCGATGTTCGGCAAAGGAAAGTCATCCTTAGGACATGCCTTGTTGATGTCTCTAAATTCAGTGCAAATGCGAATGCCCCCAGTTGGCTTAGTCACTGGTACAAGATTTGATATCCAATCCTCATAGTCTATTGTCCTTATGAATCCTACATCCAAAAGTTTCTTAAGTTCTACTTTGACCAATAGAGCAATTTGTGGATGCATCTTCCTCAACTTCTGCTTGACTGGCTTAATACCTAGATGTAGAGGTAAATGGTGTAATATTAGATCTGGATCCAGCCTCGACATGTCAACATACAACCATGCAAAGTTTATCTGTCTCTTTTGAAAGAAGTCCTTAAACTCAGATTTTTCTGTTTCTGTTAAAGAAGCTGCAAAATAGACTTTCCTAGGATTCTCTTATGTACCTATGTTGACTTCAATAGATTCTTCCACTAACATCGGTGACTTTTCCTATTCAATGGGGAGAATATTTAAACCTCTATCCTTGGGTGCCTCTGAGAGGTTTTCGCCCTCAGATACGTCCTTTATTTTGAATTTTTCTTCATCCAAAGGCACTTTTCGATTTTCACCTAGGGACTCATCATTTTTCTTTTGATTGTCTTTTTTCTTTTCATTCTCATTTTTGTGACTAGAGGTGTAAATAGACTCCCCAAAGTATGCCTTATCATCTAAGTCTATGGTAAAACCTACTTTATGGTCCCCTCTTGGTATGCCTTCTCTAAGTCCCATGAACTCAGCAATTGCTTCATCATTCTCGAATGTATCTATGATAGGTGTACCTTGTTGATCCCAATCAATGAGCTCAGGATATATAAGGGGCATGTCATCATTGGAGTTTTTAAAGGTATCTGCTGTCAAGGTTAATACAGAGTGGTTGACATGGTCGTAAAAGTTTTTGACTAACTCCTGCTTGGTCTTTTCCCTACGGGTAGGTAAACTCTGATGTGGGACCATAGTAAGGGAAGATTGGTCAGAAGATGGGTTTTTAGGTGCCCAAGATGCATGATCAAGGGTTTCCCAATAATAGTTCTCTTGCCATTCTTGTTTGGACAAGTGCTTCTTAGGACGAGGACTAGATAATTTTGGTTCAGGTTTCACATTGAGGTCCAATTCTCCAAATAAGGCATCTATGTTCATAGTACTAGTAGATGAAAGGGACTCCCACTCACCATCACTTGAGTAAGGGGATTCATCAAAAACTGGAGGTTTGTCGTAAACTGGGGCTTTGTCACAAATTGGGGGAAGTGGTTCATGAGATATCTCAATGTCTGTGTAATCATTCACTTCCTCTTGAAATGATAACGAAGTACCAGGAAACCCGATTCGAAGCGGTTGACATCCTAGCCCTAGATATTTCGGTCATGGGTAGAAAATAATTGGTTTTGTCCTTCCATTATGATATAGACCTAACCCACTGTGCCCATCATAGCCTTCCTTTTGCATTATTTTACAAACTTTCCTGTACTAGTCCTTGGCTATTTGAATAGACGAGGAGGGATATTCATGTTCTTCTTGATACAACTAGGAATCACCTTGATCCACAATTTCTTCGCTTAACTCTCCCCATTTGGTTAATGTCATTGTAGGGGGAACATGAAACGTGACCACTGACTGTCTTCTATCTGCCATGGGTAGGCCATATGCCTTAGGTGGAATCAGTTCACTAACACAGTATGATGCCTTTATTTTGTATTCACCACAACCCTTGTCTTGGATCTCGAGTTTTGGAGTGGATGATGGTGGTTTGAATGAAAGGAACTTAGTGAGATGTGAGGGGTCAATGTACTGGGATAAATTGGATGAAGAAGCTTCTTGGTTAACTAGCACTTGTCGTTGTGGAATTTCCTTTAGGTTGGTACAATACTGAAAAGGATCTGGATCACCATCAATGGTGATCTTTGTGCCATTATAGGGGAATTTGAGACATTGGTGGTATGTTGAAGGTACAGCCTTCATTGCGTGTATCCAAGGTCTACCTAACAACAAGTTGTATGGGAGGGTGAGATCCAAGACTTGGAAGCTGGTGATCATGATTGCTGGGCCAATTCGAATAGGGAGTGTGACAACTCCTTTGGACGATCTTTCTTCATCATTGTAAGCCTTGATGACTATACTTTTAGAGGTATCTACACAGTCTTCTGAGAATCCTAATGCCTTAACCAATTTAAGGGTACATAGGTTCAAACCTGCTCCTCCATCTTCCAAGACTCATCTGACTTTGGTTTCATGGACTAAGACTTCAAGATGTAAGGGGTCATTATGATATGACTTTTTAGTTGAGTAATCATGTTGGGAAAAGGTGGCATGATGCAAATTGGTTAAATATCCCACCATCTCTTCAAAATGATTGACATCTAAATCGATAGGAACGGTTGTATTCTGTAGAGATTTGTTAAGGATGGCTCAATGTCCAGGTGATAAGGTCAACAATTCCAAGATAGATATTTGCGTGGGGGTTTTACTCAATTGATCAAGAAGATTGTACTTGAACTTGGAAGGTTGCGTAGATGGTTCAGAAGAAGGACCTAGAATAGTGATCTTAGTTCTATGTGTGTTTACACTACATTCTGGATGCTTCTTAATGGTGAAGGTATCGACATGCTCATTTGCTGCGCGGAGGCTATATATGATCTTTCCTTTTCCATAGTCAGAGTTGGTGTTTGCGTAATTGGCTGATGGATCAGTCTTAGGTCCTGAACTAGAGGCTTTTCCTTTTGTGTGGTCATGTAATGGGTCCTTGAAGACCTTATGATCACTGTTCTTAGTGTTTTTCTGGAGACCAACCTCTATGGTTCCATTCTCAACAAAGTCTTGTATTATGTTCTTGAGTTGACGACATTGTTGGAGGTTGTTCCCTTTGGTTTGATGATATTCACAATGGGCTTTGTTGTCCCACCAAGAAGGTTTAAACTGTCCCGGATCATACTCCCTTGGTTCCAAAGGTTTGATAAGATTGTGTTTAATCAACTCTTTGTAAATAACCTCAATTGGTTGTCCTAAAGGTGTAAATTCACGTGTAGGAAATCTCCTCTGTTGCGATCTTTGTTGTTGTGAATTTTGGACATAGTTAGCTTGTTGATCTGGACTATCTGTCGTGTCTTGATTGGAGGTGTACCCTCTAAGTGTGATAATTGGTCTGGTATGTATGTTTTTAGCATCAATAATGCCATCATTTGTAACATTCTTGTTCTTAGACTAGAATTGCCTTCTATCATTTGACGCATTTTGATTTTGGATAATGGGGTTCCTGCCTGGTGCCTTCATTTCGCCTTTGTCTATAAGGCCTTTCTCAAGGATGATTCCCTTTTGTACTAAGTCTGAGAATGAAGTACAATAGTGTACCCTTAGATCACTTTACAATTTGGGGTTGATGTTTTCTAGGAATATGGTGACCTTTTGTTTTTCCAGTATTTCAACGGGACATCTACTAGCTAGACTTCGTCATCTCTGGAAGAAAGTGGTGAAGGTTTCGCCATCTTCTTATGTCATGTGGCACAAGGTTGCAATTGTTACCTCATTGTCTATGTTAAAAGCGAAATGTTCGACAAACTTTTCAGCTAATTCACCCCAAGATCGTATACCATATGGTAATTTAGAAAACCATTCCAGTCCTATCCCGACAAGGGTTAGTGGAAATAGTCTCATTAAGTATGTGGGGTCATACAATATGTCCATGCGCTTTGTCAAATGGACATGGACATAGGTCTTGTGCTGAGATAGTTCATTTTTCGAACATAGACATGTTATCCATTTGCTGTTGAAGTGTTTGCATCTAGTTTTGGAGGACATCGACTTGTGTCAAGGACATGGTGTATGTGAAATTGGGATCAATGTAGGTGTTTTGATACACCATGTTCTGTGATGGTTTGTGATTGGGCAAGGGAATATATCCTGTCAAAATATTCTGATTCGGTATAGGGATATTCCTTGTCTGAATGGTTTGAGTTGGTATAGGAATGCTTCCTATCTGAATTGTCTGATTAGGAATAGAAATGCTTCCTGTCTGACTTGGTATAGGTATATTTCTGCCAACTTTGGTTCTCTTACCATTCATGTTGGTGCTAAAGGTGTTGGAGAAAGTTGCCCCTGTAGTAAATTGTAAACCCTGTGTGATGTTGAAAGGGGTGGTGTTTACAATTGATTATGTCTGAGTTGGTATACCAGTCGGTATTGTTGTGGTAATTTGTGGAACTGAGATAGTTGACATTGCAGTTTGAGATGGTTGAGTTGAATATGTCTGCAAGGTATGTATATCAAATCCTATGGGTAGTTTGGCACCTTCTACTAGCAGTTTTGCTAGATAGTGTTGGGGATCATTTGCCAAATAATCATCCATAAAGGATGCAAATTTAGGGTCTTGTACTACCACGTCTATGTCTTCTATGAAAATATGACCATGTGTGTCTCTTGTGACATTTTTTTCTCGCAAAGACTTGTGTGGTTGTTTACTGCTCGACGATTGGTTTCCGAACGGATTGATGAATTCATTAGGGTCTATCATTGCTTTGTGTTTCTTTTTGGACCTTGTTTTGACCATGAAAAATTGCTCAAAATGGGTAATGCAGACTATGCCTAAAAACTAATATGACCTATGTCTATGTTTTTGGATTTTTGGATTTTTTTGACGATAAATGACGTAGCTAAAATGGTTTCTAAAAGACATACACTAAGATGATGAATGGTAGGATGTACACTATGCAAAAATCTATAGAAGATTATGATGATAAATGGTTCTAAAATGGCTATAACCTACCTACCTATGGGATAAATGCATGCAACTAGGTTGACTGACTGTGATAAACTGGAATATGGACGTTTCCAAAGACAAGGAAAGTTATCTAATCTTGTGATATGCAATTTCCTAGGGAGTATCTATTTGCATGCAACTTAAGATGACTATGATTAGGATGTTTACTATAATTAAGATGTATATGACACCTAATGATGGTAACTAAGATGTATATGAAACCTAATGGATGCAAGATTTTTGAGCAAAATTTTGACAGTTTATGTTCAAGGTTGATCTTAAGGAACATAAAAGAAAATGACAATGATATGTTCGGACTCAGTTTGCAGTTTTGAATGTTTTCTATCAATAGGAAAATGTGGTTAACCTAACAGTTGTGGTTCACAATTTGACAGTTGCGGTGCTTCTGACAGTTGTGGTTCAAAATTTGACAGTTACGGTCTTTTCTATGATAGTTGTGGTTTAAAAAAAGCACATGCGGTTTTTCCTATTTTGGACTTTGAAAACCTAATTTTCCTACCAAACACTTGCGGTTCATAAATTGACAAATGTAGTTTGAGTTAACAAATGTAGTTTGAGTTAACACATGTGACTCAGAATGTGACAGATGCGACTTGAGACTTTCAGATTGAAAATGAAAAATTTATGACAGACAGATGCGGTTATTACCTTAACAGATGCGACTCGCTAATACAGATGCGGTGACTAAATTGACAAATGCGACTCTGTTTCTGATAGTTGAAATTTTTCTTAAAAGTTGTTTAATTGAATTTGTTTGTTTGATCAAGATTTTGGCAAATACAGCAAACACAACATGTGAATTATTTTCAGTTTTGTGATGAATGGACTGTTGAGACTCAAAAAACATTTACACCCTAGGCTTTTAGGATAGTACTTGTTGAATTCTTACTTGGATTTCTCTAGCTACGCATATTTATGGTGGATGATTAGTAGCTTGAGCCCACTAGCTCCCCTCCATGGCACTCACTTATATGGGGTAGCTAAGCTACAGTACCCATGAATCTGCCATGGCATACCTTTCAACTCTACATGTAAACTATAAGATTGTAAGACGGCTTCATAGGGCAGACCCTACTGCACCAACAAGTAGATAGGATTTTGGTAACTCTACAACAAGGTGTTTAATTAAGTCATTCCATTTGTGGGACACTATCCAACGTTGGCGAGATTCCATTTCTGTCCATCTCGTCGGGCTAGTGCGCGTGATTCTTGGGGTTTCCCCAAGAATCCACTTTTGTATACCAGCTGGAAGTTGCTTGGCTTTAGCGTGCTACCGGTCTGAGTCATCTTGGGGTTAGTACTTTTTCCCACCAAGATAGGCCCAAATTCTAGAGTCAGTAACCATTTCTCTTACATCCAAGATCGCATGAATGCACAAGGTGAGAGGATACTTCAATTTCTAAATCGTGGGGTTCTAAACTAACAATGCAGACATGAAAAACACTGGTAAATTATTAAGCCCAAACGAGATTGTTTACACTATCAAATAGAAGTTCATTTTAATCCACATGATGATTATCTATCTATCAAATGAAAAATCTTGGTAAAAAGATAAAAGCATTAGGTCCTGCATGCAAATTTTGTCAGTAGTTCATTATTTGTCTTTGGTTTTTGTATTGTCTTCTATGCTTCGTCCTGCAAACACTTGTTATTCCATCTTGACACAACTGAACCAAACATTAGCAAAAATCCAAATCACCTAAAAAGAAAAAATTGAAAATATGGATGCATGGAAATCACTAAAAAAAATAAAAATCTTTACCAGCCAGATGTGGCTTTTGGAGCCACATATGCAGTTCGATTGGTGCAGGCGGATGCGGTTAATGGAGTGTTTGATGCGGTTCGAGAATTCGTTGGCAGGTAGATGTGGTGATTGATAGGTGGATGTGGTTTATGGTGTGTCAGATGTGGTTCGTAATGATAGTTGCATGACTTTTTTTGACAGATGCAGTTCATTCAATAGAAAACCTGCCAAAAATGAAAAATTGAAAATGGAAAAATGGAAAGATGTGCGGATTTGAAGTGTGCTTCATGTTGGGTTCACCAAATGTAACTTAGATTTTTGGAATTGTGGATGGATGCTACAGTTGCACAAGATTAAACATCAATTCTAATCTAAATAAAACTAAAAAGAACGTAAGTAAGCATGATTAATCTAAACTAATAAAACTAGAATGATCTCACTAAATATGCTAATACTTCCTCGATTTATCTCAATTGCCCTTCTCCATTGTGTTGTATTGTTATTCTTTCCCTTAGATATTTGTGTGTTTGAATGCAAGCATAACTTCGTTGAGTGTCTCAGCAAAATATCGAAGATTGTTTCTTCTCAAAAGTGTATAATAATTTTGGGAGGAATAATGATTATGACAGGCCATTTTATAGATTTTGTGTTTTCGAACGATCAGCTCAGATTGAAAGAGAGATCAACGGATGAGATTGATGAATGCCATGCAATGAGATATGTGATAGATAGAATGCGAGTTAGAACGTGAGTTTAATTATAGGATAAAGACTAATTTTAGAACGTGAGTTAGAACATGAGTTCCAATCTTCATCTTCAAAAATAGAAGAAATAGACTTTGTATGCAAAAGCCAAAGTTAGAAGTTGGAGAATAAATGCATTCGAATGAAAACATGAGTTAGAACTAGTTAATCGACTAGTTGTGACAGAGAGTCTTCTCGCAGAGATAAACTGTTGTTTAACTCAAGAGATAACTAGAGAACTAAAAATAGATCTTGAGTCAGAAGGTGAGTGAATGACTTAGATAACTGAATGATAGAGGGATGTGACATAAATAAACAAAATATGAATTAAATGTTAATTTAATTCAACATTCAAAAGATGAAAGATTTAATTAAATAAATAAAGATATTTTATTTAATTGATTTTTGAAAAGGATAATATAAATAATTAAATAATAAATATTTAATTATAGGTAAAGGAGGTTAAATGAATAATTAAATAAAGATATTTAATTATAGTTGAAATGTGAGAAATGGGTAATTAAATAATAAATCATTTAATTGATAGATAAAGGGGGAATAATTAATTAGTTAGCGACATAATTAAATAAATATGATTTATTTAATTAATCAAGTTGAATAAAGGCTAATAATGAATTAATGAATTAATTAAAAAGCGTATTTAATTAATATGTGTTAGAAAGGTAATTAAATAATAAGCATTATTTAATCATGACAATAAACTATCGAAAATTATTTTGAAATGTGTACTCGCAGGCCTAGACCAATTTTCAGTATCTACAATTATTATGATGTCTCAACCAAGAGGAAGTCTTGACTACCTTAACAAAAGTACATGATGGCATATGTGATTCCCATTCTAGTGGTATGAATTTAGCTAAGAAACTATTGAGGATAAGGTATTACTAGCCAATCATGGAAAGAGAATCCCATAAGTAAGTGCAGAAGTTTGTCTAGTGTCAACACCATGGAAATATTATTCATGCTCTAGCTCAGACGTTACAACCAATGGTCACACCTTGGTCATTCTCATAGTAGGGGCTTGAACTTAATGGAAAGATTACTCACACCTCATCCAATGACCATAAATTCATCATCACTTCCACTGAGTACTTTACCAAAAGGGTGGAATCTATTCCTATGACCTACATAATGGGAAAGAAAATTGCCAAATTTATCCTGAATTACCTTATTTGTCGTTATGGTGATCTGTAAGCCCTTATTTTTTATAACAAAACACCCTTCAAGAATGAGGATGTGAAAGATCTATGCCAACAATTTAGCATCCAACGTCGATTCTCTACCCTGTATTACCCCCAGGGAAATGATCAAGCTAAGGCTACAAATAAGATCATTCTAAAGATCCTAAAAAAAATGGTCAATGAAGTTGGGCATGACTAGAATCTACAGTTAAATCTTGCCCTATGGGCCTATCAAACCAGCATTCACACACCTACAGGTGCAACCCCTTTCTCCTTGGTTTATAGATTAGAATCCATCCTGCCTATTAAGGTCAAACATCCCTCACCATGAGTGTCATTGCAGAATCTGATCAGTGATGAAGAGTATAGAGTATCTCGACTAAATGAGTTATAATTCCTAGATGAGTTTCATTGTGATGCCCTTAATCATTTGAAAGCATACCAAAACTAACTAAAACAAAGCTATAATGAGAAGATCAAGAGTTGGTCTTTCTAGGTAGGGGATATTTTCCTAAAGTAGAATCAATTTTGTTTTCAAATCAGGATAGTAAAGGAAAGTTTGAGCCTAACTGGTTAGGTCCATTTTTCATTGCAACAAAGCTATGGATCAAGAGCATACCAATTATCAATACCTGAAGGAGAACCCTTGCAAGAACCTACCAACAGTTGGCATCTTAAAAAGTTTTATGCCTAGGCTTGAAGGGTGTAAATCTCAAAAAATCAAAAAAATCAAAAAATGATCAAAAATCCAAAAAAATAAGAAAAATGATAGAAAACAATAAAGAAAAATAAATCATCCTCTAGTGAAAACCACTTCGGTGGTGCTTTGAGCAAGTACCCTAGTGAGAACCTAGAAAATAGGTGCCTCGCTTAAATAAAGCACCTCCATCTATCTTTGGCTTGTTATGAAATCATTCTTTGCATTGCATCCATCCACCATCCCATGATTTATCCTACTTATTCCATTACCCATCCACATTTGTATTATAGCTTGATATTGTGAGGTATCATATTCCCCTTAGTACTACTTGGAATATTCTAAAGTTCAACTTGTCCTACCTATATCGAGGTATTCTATTGCATCACATTGGGGTAAATTCATTATGGATCGGATTGGATTCTTGTATATCTTAAAGTTATTTGAAATCTCATCAAAAATCCCAAAAAAAAACATAAAATCTCATAAAAATCCAAAACACTCACAAAATAAAAAAAATACCAAAATATCAAAATCTTGTACAACTTAAAATCCAAAAACAATAAAAAATTGTAAAGTCAAAATCCAAAACATCCAAATCACATCAAAATCCCTAAACATGTCAAAACATTGAAAATCCAAAAATAGTACTGTATCAAACTACATTATCTCTAACCTTGAATGTAGGCAAGTTCATCATTGATGTGCCCCCAAGACACCCTAGGTTAGTCCTTTAGCAGTTTGTCATAATAAAATAACTATCTATCAAGTGTTCATCTCTCATTATCAATAAGTCAAGTTAGTCGAGCTAAGTGGTCTCAAAGTGTATAACATAGGCAAGGCTCATCTTTGATAAGCCCTCAAGGCCCCTAGGATAGTATTTTAGGTTAGGTTCTTAGTAGAAACTCAGAAAACCCCAAAACATTTGAAAACTCAAGAAACTCAAAACATTCAAAAACTTGGAAAACCCCAAAAAAATTGAAAACCTTTAAAAGAACCCTAAACAACATCAAATAAGTGAAAACCAAAACATTCACATAAACAATTGAAAAGACAAAAAAAAGCCTCAAAACATTTTTCAAAACACAAAAAACATTGAAATACTCCAAAAAATCCAAAACCATCCATCCCATTTCTCTTTCACTCGCAATAAACCTTTATCCATAATAAATAAAACATCATCGTCAATCTTTGGTAAACAAATAGAAAACAAGTATTGCAAGTCAAAAGGGGAGAACCTAAGTGTCAAAATCTAAAATTTCTAAATAATAGGTTAACGAGTTAGTGGAGTTTGTGTCAATGGCTTATCAAACACCTCATCTAAGTCAAAACATATGATAAGCATGTCATAGGATGTACCCTTCCAACAATAGACATCAACATCAGAAATAACCTTAGCTATGTTTAATTGGAAAGAGATATAGATAATACTAGCAATTTTTCTTTGGTATTTTCTTATGATTTATCTTATTGACCAATTATGTGGACCTCTCAATAATGTCTCAAAAATTTAGAGAAAATTAATGTGGCATCGATCATTATCTTCCGTTTTTTGTGCTTGTGGACAATTGCATATGCTTTGGTATGAGATATTCTAAACTTCTAACCTACATTCCAATAAGGTTTATGTATGTCAAGATGTGAACAGGAAATATCCTATCATTACAATAGATATAAAACCATCTTGGTTATCAATACCATGATGCATTGTGTCTATGTGTTATATCAAACATAAGGAATGACAAAAAATCTAAATCCCAAGATATGAGAAAAATCATCCATCTCAGGACCATATCTAATAAAATCTTGATGGATCATGGACTTGTTGGACTTTTTGAATCAATCTCAAAATCAATGGTCAAATCATTTTATTCTTCTATCTTTATTCCATGCTAACCTAGTATCATGATAGTCAACAAAAAAATTATCATGCATCCATCCTGCATCCAAAAAATCATCAACATGCATACATCTCACATCATCACACCATATCATAATAATGGGAAACATAATCCATTGCATCATCATCATCGTTTAAGTTATTTTGAATAAAATGGATTTTTTATTCTAAGCATCTTAATTGTACTATCATTCATAACATCCATATCATAAGCATCATCCATACATACATCCATATACATACATACATCATAACATCATAAATATCATGGGAAAAGTACACAAAAATAAATGCATCCATCCATAAATCATGCATAAGCATCTGCACAACATAACATATCATAAAAAGATACTGAAAAAGAAGATAACACATCCATTGCATTGGATCCATCTCATAAGCATCACATATCATAAGCATCATACATCATCACATATCACATAAACATAAATAAAAGAGGTACATCCATCACATTGCATCCATACATAATCATAATGCATAAATATAACATCCATCATATCATATGCATTCATACATCCATAAAGCATGAAGTAAAAACACATCACATCATAAATCCAAATATTCTTATATATAAAAAAAAATGACTGCAATGGTACAATATTTGAATCGAGGTGTATAAATATCATCAAATGTACAATGTACAAGTGGCTATCAAAATTGAGCCTATGAATGTGTATCTGTATAGGTAATTAGGTAGGTAATAAAAAAAGTGTCTATGAGAAGGATAGCCCATGTGGCTGCTCAACTCATTAGACTGTCTGACTGATGGTTGATCCTCAGCCCTAGGGGGTGCCCCACTCCTCTATGAATAGTCTAGTTGCCACATCTCTCTAGGGACATCGTGATGGTAGTGCATCCAATAATGTGTAGCCTTTGTGACTACCTCCCTATACATGCAAGCCGACACCATAAATCCCTAAGATGTCACTGTCATGGCCTCAAGCTGCTTTCTACACATGATCTCTTGGGCCAACTGTAGGTCCATTTGCTACCGCAATTGAACTTCTCTATCCCTCTTCATAGTCATCACCTAAAATTGCTATTGTAGTTTGTCTCTCTCGGCTATGAGGGCAACAATCTACCCATCCCATGGATCTAGATGCTATGGTGGAGGAGGTGGTGGTCCCAAGGGAACCTATCCATCTTGCTGATCCAGTTGATGCCTTGTGTCTCGATGAACCTGATCAATTCGAGGCTACTCTCCATCCCCCGACATGCGAATCCTCTACTGATCAAGATATTTATTGGGATGTTGTCTACCCCCATCCATGCCTCTACCTCTGCCTACAGGGTATCCCCCCACTGGGTTTATCAAGTGAACAGGTGGTCTGAACCATGCATCATATCTGGGGGTAGTCCTCATGTTTGGTAAACCCTGATCATATGCCCAAGGCTAGGGAACCAGCTGTCAGAAGGCATTAACTACCACTACAAGGTCAATTTGCAGTCCCCACTCAACCTCTCTCTAAGATAGCACAAAAATAACTATGTAGTCATCATGAGGCACATCATGTACCTCCTCGAACTATCTAGCTATGAAATCTGGGATATATCGCTCAATGATGGTATGCTCCCACCCTTGGATGTAGCAGGTTTGGCCAACAAAGTACAACTGCTATTGGTAATCATACCATGCAGGAACTTGCAGCCACAACCTCCATCTGAACATAGTCATGTCATCTATAACATGATTCCAATATGGTATACCTATTGGCCTTGTGTGCTATAGTGTCATCGAGACTCTATATCAAAAGATGGTGGGATTGTCCTCATGAACATCTACTAAAACAACCAGGGTCCTCAAAATTGCAATGTGCTCATAAGCCCATATGTGAAGTAGTGCAACACCTGCTCCAATGGTCCAGCCCTAGAAATATAGAACTTGATGTATATCATTATACAAAGAAGCAAGTAGAATAGGCCCCCATGCATACATAGTGGTTCTCCTGATCATGTCGTGCCATGCAATCCCCCAATTTAGAATGAAACCTCTACCCTGTCAGTCAAGGGAAATCATGCCGAAAATAAGTGCAACAACAAACAATCTAAATATGGGTACTCAGGCCCTATATAGGTGCAAGTCTATCTACAAACTGACCAAAATGATGTTGTTAGTCTACAATAGTGAGCAACATGCATCTCTCTCACCATCTATGTCATATCTATGACACACTCCCCATGGATGGGAAGCCATAGGATCGGCCACACATACTTGAGCATGATAGTGGCCTCACTAGTGGGCAAATGGAATGACGAGGTCTCACTATGACACCTCTCAACGAGTGTTGTCATCATGGCCAAATGGGTGCAAACCTAGGGTATGAAAACAATAAACCCGAATTCAAGCATCCCCGACCACTCCACCTCCAAGTCATCAAAGTCTCGTGCCACTGCCAAAATATCAAAACGATGTTGCCACAAAATCAAAGTTTGAGTATCTATTTGCACACATTGCACAAACAATGTCAACTTTCCAAAAGTCAAAAAACATATCAAAATCTGAGACTCTACATCCTAAAACATCAATTATGTCAATGAAATGAATATCATTTCTATTTTTAGTGTGTATCACTATATCAATTTAGGGGGTGCACTGACATTTTTAGCGACACGCATCACAATACTCAATTGCGCATCAACATTTCCATGCATTGTTGTAACTAAAAATTCCAACATGTTGCTATATGGTCAGTGCATCACCAATCGCTTTTTTTTGTCACTAAACTAAGAAATCCTATGCGTCACTATTTTACAAGCGCGACACCCTAATCAAATGCATCGCCAAAAAAAAAAATCCTAGTGCGCCACTAAACAACTAGTGCATCACTAAAAAATCAATAGCAACACTTCTGATTCCTTTTGTGTGTCACTATACAGTGGCGCCCTAGAAAACCTAGTTTTGGTGTGCTCTTAAATGCAATAAAATGAAAAAATCAAGGCAAGTTTTGAGTCACATACTCGTGGTCATACGGCTGCTCGATGTTGGTACTCTTAAGCTGCTTAGAAAGGTGAACTAGAAGCGCATGGTGAGCCATCTTGTTAGAGTGTTAGAGCTCCAAACGCACAAAATCGCTAAAGGTTGAATGCACAAATGAATTGGAAGTGCAACCTTTTCACCTATTTAAGCCAAAAAGTTAGGGTTTGTTTTGCTTAATTTGAGCCAAAAGGTAGTGCTTTAGCCTATTTTACCCATTTCTATGCTTTGTGACCTATTTTGAGTCAGTTTTTGCATTTCTAAGGTCGTTTTTGCACCACGTGGCATGTTTTTGGCACCTGAATTAATATTTTACATTTGTCGAGAGATCAAATCAAAATTCAAAAAATTTCACTCAATCTCTCCAGGAGGAAGGGTACCATCTTAATTCCTTCTACTGGGAAAAAAGTGGAGCATCCAAAAATAAAAAAATTTATTAATTTTTTTTATTTGATCAATAGTTTTAATCCGAAAAACATCAGTCTTTGAACCAACATAACATGTAGCTCGCTTCAAAGGGGAAAAATGTAGACACTTAAAAATGTCTTGAATGATACTAAACACTTGAATCTGAATAATTAACATCATTTCATCCTGAAATCCATCATAGTTTTGCTTCTTTAGGGTATGTGCAGGATCATGATGGGCCGAAAAGTGGCGATATGTAAGCCATATGATGGCCCATGTGGCTGACGACTTTTCTTTTACCCAAAATTGATGAAATGAAAAGGGTTTTTAGAGGAGATTCTCAACTTTCCACCAATATAAATTATGCTTTACTTTGAATTTAATAAATTATTATTATTCATTTTCTATTAGAATTACGAATAAAGTCCTAATTGATAGGCTGATTGAAAAATATCTATAAATTTCAAATGGTATCACATTTTTTGAATCCGAGACATGTTTCACATTCTATGCTTCACATACTATATGATTAAAAAAATAAAATTGAATTTCATGAATTTTTGACCAATTTAAGGTGGTTAGATAGACGAGCTTTTATATTTTTTTAAATTTGTAATTTTCAAATGGTATGTGCAGGATCATGATGGGCTGAAAAGTGGCGATATGTAAGCCATATGATGGCCCATGTGGCTGACGACTTTTCTTTTACCCAAAACTGATGAAATGAAAAGGGTTTTTAGAGGAGATTCTCAACTTTCCACCAATATAAATTATGCTTTACTTTGAATTTAATAAATTATTATTATTCATTTTCTATTAGAATTACGAATAAAGTCCTAATTGATAGGCTGATTGAAAAATATCTATAAATTTCAAATGGTATCACATTTTTTGAATCCGAGACATGTTTCACATTCTATGCTTCACATACTATATGATTAAAAAAATAAAATTGAATTTCATGAATTTTTGACCAATTTAAGGTGGTTAGATAGACGAGCTTTTATATTTTTTTAAATTTGTAATTTTCAAATGGTATGTGCAGGATCATGATGGGCCGAAAAGTGGCGATATGTAAGCCATATGATGGCCCATGTGGCTGACGACTTTTCTTTTACCCAAAACTGATGAAATGAAAAGGGTTTTTAGAGGAGATTCTCAACTTTCCACCAATATAAATTATGCTTTACTTTGAATTCAATAAATTATTATTATTCATTTTCTATTAGAATTACGAATAAAGTCCTAATTGATAGGCTGATTGAAAAATATCTATAAATTTCAAATGGTATCACATTTTTTGAATCCGAGACATGTTTCACATTCTATGCTTCACATACTATATGATTAAAAAAATAAAATTGAATTTCATGAATTTTTGACCAATTTAAGGTGGTTAGATAGACGAGCTTTTATATTTTTTTAAATTTGTAATTTTCAAATGGTATGTGCAGGATCATGATGGGCCGAAAAGTGGCGATATGTAAGCCATATGATGGCCCATGTGGCTGACGACTTTTCTTTTACCCAAAACTGATGAAATGAAAAGGGTTTTTAGAGGAGATTCTCAACTTTCCACCAATATAAATTATGCTTTACTTTGAATTTAATAAATTATTATTATTCATTTTCTATTAGAATTACGAATAAAGTCCTAATTGATAGGCTGATTGAAAAATATCTATAAATTTCAAATGGTATCACATTTTTTGAATCCGAGACATGTTTCACATTCTATGCTTCACATACTATATGATTAAAAAAATAAAATTGAATTTCATGAATTTTTGACCAATTTAAGGTGGTTAGATAGACGAGCTTTTATATTTTTTTAAATTTGTAATAAAAAATTCATAATTAATTATTTACTTGGAAAAGAATTATAAAAAAATATGCATCACATCGGGACATGAGTCCTCTACTTATATCTAAAAGCTTATAAAAAAATATTGTCATTTTATTGTGGTTAGGGTGGTCAGACAACCACCTACTTCTTATTTTTACCCTAAAATTTAAATACTACAGCATTGAAATTTTAAATTTTCACCAAATAGATTTTAAAAAAATAAATAAAGGTCTAGTAGTTTAGAAACTACATTCAATTTTCTACAAATTCTATTTTTACTTTTTTTTGAAATAAGATAGATAACTTATTCAAATTTTTACATCAAGTTGTCTAACTTTGATTTTTTGTCTTTTTATTGCCACTTAAGGGCTTGTTTTTTCCATGATGATCCTACACATAACCCTTTAATTAAATAAGCCTAATTATTTAATTAAATTGATCCCACAATAGTAAATTTATTTGGCTACTTTTAAAAGTAAATTTACATAAACTTAAATGATCGTGGAAATCTATTTTTTTTAACAAATTTCCATGTAATTTTGGTGTAGGAGATGTTTTTGCAGTCATAACAGAGCCTGGAAACATATAAGGTGTTAGTTATTATCTATTGTGTTGCACAAGAGAGAGGCATAAGCTAACAAAATCAGAAATAAGTGATTAAATTTCTTTCCCCATAGGTTTGACTAAATAAATAGATGTGCTTACATGATTTATCTATTGAATGCATATTTTGAATATTTTGTTACTTCTATTGACCATATAAATGTCATGTCTTACCTTTGAATGTTGGTTCCTTTAGGTTCAGTTGTAGTGCAAGGGACATATCTCAAGCAAATCAAACTTGTTCAAAATGGGATTCATTTCATTGATTATCAACCTGAGAACAAGGTATACCAATATAGCCACCTAGTGATTGCTACTGCCTTGTCCCTTCATCTAGTTCTATATGCACATGGGCATCGTAAGTGGAGACTAAATAGTGATGATCATAAGGGAATATTACATGTTATTGAAGAGCAGGCTGAACCACTTGATATGGTTTGAATAACGGGATGTGTCATAGATGGACTTAAACAATTTACTTATATTAAGAGGGAAACTGTTAGAAGAGTACTCTTTATTTGGTAAAGGTTATTCTTTAATTGTAATTATTTATTTTTTAATTCCTTTATTAAGGAATATTTGTAGCCACCTCCTTAACAGGTTCTTAACACATTGCACTTTGTATCATTTTTAGGTATTTTGCCTCCATTAATAATTTTGTGGTTTTTTCTTGTTTTTTCCCATTATCAAATTCTTGTGTATCCTTAGCATTTGGTGGTGCTTGATTTGGCTACTTTGTCTTTGGTAGCATTTTTCCTTCAAACTATGCTCATTGGTTAGATTTTTCCTTTGATGAATTTATCTTTCCTTTCAAAAACACTATAATTTATACATTTAAATTGAATTGATTCTGAAATAGAACACTATAATTTATACATTTAAAATTAAGTGAGTTTGAAATGGAATAACATGTGAGCATGCTTAGTCAAGAGATGGTTTGTTATGAAATTTGAGAATATGATACATGTGAAAAAATAAAATAAAATAAAATTATAACATGTATACATGTTTTTGAAGTGAAAAATCAAGTAATATGACTTTTTTTAAAGATGTTACCTACAAATATATCATTACAAACAAATGAATTATGAATCAAAATTATGCCTACCAATATGGGTAGAATCTATCTTAATTAGTAATTTGTTATCCCCTTATTGTATTCCCATTTCCATATATCTTCTCATTTATGATTATGTTTTGCTCATATAAATCCTTAAAAGTGAAATGTGAAATAGAATATTTAGCTAAATAACAGCAATCCACTAAAAGAATTTTTAAATACCATAAATTTTCAAATTGGAGTAGAGAACAGTACAGACAAAGATAATTCAAGTGAGCCAAAGAGCATTACACTGACATATAGGCATTATTCCCAGACCAGTGATAGTCAAAATCTACAATCTTCATCGGACCAATTCATTCTTTAGTCCCAAAGCCTGGTACCCTTATCCCTCACATATACTTTCAAATTGGAGCATTCAAATCAGAATTACAGACACCCACAAAAATACCAACTAATTAATCCTAGTTAATTTATGCTCAGTTGTATGTATTTAATTTATTAGCAAGACTGAGGTGTGTGTATGTTTTTATTTTTGTTTTTTGTGAATAAGAGTCAACACTTCTCTCATTTACAAGACTTAGTTAGAGTTTGGGTGGGAGAAATGCTATTTTATAATTTGAACCTCCACACAATGTTTGCCCCACCTACATTTTTACATATTAACTATTATTTTTTTCTTGGTTAGTCTTTGTGAATGGAATCTCGATCTCCACTTAAGGTTTGTGGTACTAGATGTTACATGCATATTTTCATTGTACCTTGTGAGATTGACTTGACACATTGTTGACTGTTGGAGTTTAATATTTAAAATTCTGTAAGGGATAGTGATGCTTAAGAACACTAATGGGAATTCATTGTTATTATTTGAACTGTCACCTAATAGTTTTCCCACTTGCAAGACTAACAATTCAATAGTTCAAGAAAAAAATTCTTAGTATTTTAGCAAGCCCAAAAACATAACTATCATCATGTAACTAACCCAAGCTGCTATATCTGTAAAGGGAGAAATTTGGATATATATGTGTGTGTGTGGTATGTAGAGAAGAGACCAATATTCTATCCTTTGGATTGTCCCTTAATATTTCTCCCACTTGCAGTGGCTGATAGTTAAATTTTGTACTGTGGGAATGCATATGGGTTAGAAGTTCAGGAATGCCAAGATGACTTTATTTTTTGCCCAGGTACATGTATAGTTACAGGTTCATTTTTAAAACATTTCATAAACCTATTTGATTACAAAGAATCAATTGATGTGAGTGGTAGTTGCATAATTCACAAGGTTCAGTAATCTTCTCAGCCGATGTCAATTATTGTGACGTGTTGGTAGTAGTCAGATCATTCTTCAAGAATTGGATAATAGAAACATGATTTTGTTTCCTATTCAAAATAATAATGAAAACTTCACATCTGCTGCACATTAAATCTTGTAGGAAAAATACCATTTCTCTCATTTATTTATTTTATTTTGGTTAAATATTAGTGTCTTATAGTGGGCAAGAACTACTAAGAGAACTGGAAAATGTGCATGGTCAAAGGTCACTTAGAATTTAAGTAACATATTAGCAATGAATGGGCTTTAGAATGAGGAGCTTCTTTAGTTCAAGCACGATCACCTTGAGTAGCCTTATAAATCTCTTCATGTATGTCTCTATTTCATTTTCCTCAATTCATTCAATGGTATCAATAATAAGCTCCAAGGAAGGAGACCTAAATATGAAAAATAAGGAGTTGGAGAAGAGAGATAACCCCAATACCTCAAATAAAGTCATTTCCTTGGGTAAAAAATTGAGAGAGTGAGATATGGATACCTATTATGACTTCGGTGGAAGTTGTTCATATATCAGATTTGGAGAAGACATATAACCTTAGTACCTCAATCAAAGTCATTTCCTTGGCTAACAAGTTAAAAAATTAAGATACAGATACATATTATGGCTAAAAGAGAAGTATACATATTAGAAAAGAAAGATATACAAAATATCAAAGCCTTTTACAAGTCATAGAGGCCATAAGGAAATAGCGCATAATTACTAAAAGCTTCTACAATAGATATACAATGACATTCAAAGAGATAAAATCTAAAATAGTAGGATTTTGAAGACTTTCATCCTTATGGAAATACAAACTATTATAGTAGAGAGTAGGACTATAGGTCAGCTAATGTATTGTTTTATGGAAATACAAAGTGTTACAGTAGAGAGTAGGACTATAGGTCAACTAATGCATATTTGAAGACAACATTCAATTTTCAAATGAGCTCAAATGCATTCTATCTAATTATCCTGTAACTATATTGAGCATGCACTATAAAATGTGAGACAAATGCAGAGGTACCATTAAACATTTAAAGAGGACAACAGATAGCAAACAAAACTCTTTTATTCATCATAAACAATATATCATATAGGTGTAGAATGCAGGACATGGACACCAAAACTGTATATTCTTATGGACTAAATCCAAAGATAAATTGTATTTCATTGAGAATGAGTTACAGAAGATGGATTCCATAAAATGGAAATCACATGATTTAGAATTATAGAATCTACAGTGTCTTGTCCTTTTTGTCTTCTTGCTCAATTAGGCTCTTTCTACACTCTTTCTAGCAGGACAACCCTAGACACTGCTGCACTTGTAGTATTCCATGAGGAAAGCAAGCAGTTGTAAATATCAGTTTACATTGAAAATTTACCAAAAAAAAAAAAAAGTACAATAAATCTTGACCAATGAAACAATAGGAGCCTCAATTATAGAGGCACTGCTCATATCTGGATACCTATGATAGCCATAAAGCCTATGCTAGAGAAGGAATTTTATAAACACTTTAGAGAAGATAAACCAACAATGCTTATTGAGTTCAACAATCATACCTTGGATGTGGAGAACCCTTGAAAAGTTTCTGACCATATTTTCTCCAAGAGTATTCATCTAGTGGAATATCTACCATCGATACTGATTACAGGCACTCTAATGGTCCTTTTGAACTTGGATTTCCTGAAAAGCCACCAGTGTACAAAGAAATCAACTTTTAACTCTCAAATACTTTTGGATCACCAATTAGAAAGAAATCACACCCATGTCTATGGATTTGTATATACAAAGATAGTAGCTACAATAGAAAAGGAAGTAAACATCCATAAGAAAGGGCATTGAAATTTGGGCTTCAAGACCACAACATGAGTGCAGAGGACAAAATCCAATGGCATAACATTTTTTTTTAATATTTAAGAGAATATGGTTTAAGATAACAAATCATTCTAACATTACTTAAAGAAATCTGAAAAGAGAAATTCTAATAAGGTCATTCAATAAGAGTAGAGCTTGACAGTGAAATTATAAAGCAAAATATAAGTATTGGGTCAACAAATCCTTGATAGAAACTCATCACTCATCATAAACTACAAGAAAAAAAAAAAAAAACACTAATTGAAACCATGGCAAGTGAATCACCTCAAGATTTTACAGAAAAAAAGCCACTACTTGAAACCATGGCTTTGATGAATTGAAGATTCACAAATTCAAAAATGGTGCTAGCTTTATTGGATCTTGACAAAATTGTTAGTGGCAAAGATGTAGTTATTTATCCTACAATAAGCCATCAGGACAAATTAGACGCACATACCAAATAAATTTGATTTGGACCTGCTCAAACATAATTAATTAGAAAAGAAGCATTATTATATCAATTAATCAAAGTCCAAAAATAAGAAAATGAAACTATAAGAGTAAGCAATATCAAGAGACACATAAAAATTAGAATCTTAGAAAATTTACCTTTTGTACCCAAGAATGATTCAGATACATGGAGCCTAGAAAAAGACATGTACCAAAGAATTAGCATCTAAATAAATTACCAGCATGTTTAATTCAAAATTTTGAGCAACTATTGTGAAAACATAAAATAAACATTGCATCTTGTAGCTACAACTTGTTTACCTATTAATTAAGTCAAGCTCCAACAAGGTCATCATGCTGGCTCTGAATCAAATGACCCTCTGAATGCGAATCTTTCTTCGATGGATGTGCTAAGCCCTACAGATAATACAACACATGTACACAATCTAATTACATTATGCCAAATTGGAATAATGTTCTATATCTACATACATGTGTACAAATTATATACATACCTGAGTACATGATTTAAAAACTTAAAACTCACCTATCCACTAGCATTAGTCACATCATCTAAATCATGCCTACGTACTTGCTCTATCCTCACACTAGGTGTAACATGAGCTAACTCCCTCTACAATATATATATAACATAAATGTGTACATTAGTACTAAATACCATTTAATTAAAACAAGTAATTTAAAATTTAAACAAATTTAAATTGTGCATGTGTGTACATACATACGTACCTATGTATCAGATGGTGCAGGATTTGTTGTAATGATCCTATTTGTCAACTTGATTGTATCATGGGTCTACCTAGCTCGCTCCAATATTGATGAGTGTAGTGGACTAACCAGGTGAGATGGCATCGATGACATATCTCCACGTAGCAACATATCCACGTAACCTGACGATCCCATCATCTGTAACTGATCCTCAATTGCATCTAGGCCCTGAGATGCATGATCTTGAACACTAATAGAATGACCAGGAGGTGTATCCTCCTCTCCAACAACAAAATGATCTATAGGTGGATCTGTAGGATTTTCAAAGCTACTAAGTTGATGTGAATGCGGTGAAGGACCTGTAGCTTGGCTGGATCCTAGATGTGAATGTAAAGCTCTACCCACATTTCCTTTGACCTCATGTATTAGGTTACCAAGCTCTGCTGCAATTAAAGCATATGCCTCCAATAGGTCTTCTGACAAAAAATGAGCAGTACTCTGAAGCATCTGCTCTCCTATAAGACCATCTATGTCTGATGGTGAAAGGACACCCACCATGTAGCATGATCTGATGATCTAGATCATGTAGAATAACTCATCAAATATCTACCCACATGATTAGTAGATATTGTATATGCAACAATAGATATATCACTAACGCTATCAATTGCTTCCCTTTGAGAAGCAATGATAACCTAATTTGCAATAGGTGCGAGGGTTGGGGAGATAGCAGGCGATTGCTCCCTAGCCATATCTCGATAAATTGGAGGTGGATGATCTACTCAATGAAAACCATCCCTAATAGCTACCCTACCATGCCCTTGACCATAATATTCTGGTAGATCTAAATAGTTGACGTTGAGGCCCAAATGAACCTCGACGTACAACTATTGTGCAAAGTATAAAGGAATTTGGTCATTATTTGGATATTGACCAAATGGTGCAAGAAAGTGTGGGTATATCAAAGGGGCCATCTAAAAATCAACACATCGAGTCACCTGCTATCCCTTAACCTTGGATCTATCAAGGTAAAATAGAAAACATTGTCTTTTGACAGTTTCTTTTGGGACTTGTAGTTGAACATCTACAAGTGAAACCTCACCTCTAATCTCTTGCTGCATCTGAGCAAGAATAACTGCTATATTTTCAGCAGACAAAGCATGTATGTTATCAAATGTCCATATAATCTTCTCTAAGCTATGTAGAATGGACACACATGTATCCTTGTAAACCCCTATGGTCGTGGGGTCAACTAGAATATGGTGTAATTTACAGATCTCATCCTTTGTATTTGTTAATACACCAACAGGTGGTGGTTCCTGAGCTGCCATATCAATCCCTAATTTGTCCAAAAAATAAATTACTTTAAACATCTTAATGTTTAAATTCAAGTGAACAAAAATAAATAGACTCTCTTTTCCATGCCAAAAATAAATTAGAAATAAAATGACAGACAAGGGGGAAGAGATATTGTCTACAAGGGAGCAATTCTTTTTTGAATTTCTCTGATTTGGTTTCTACAAATCACAAAGGAGGATGGGTGATTTTAATATTAACTAGGGTGAATTTTAAGTTGTATATAGATAGTATATTGAATGAATTTTAAACATTGGCTGCTCCATCAACCGACTAACCGATTGCAACAATTGATAGTCCAAATGAAATTAATATCAATATCTTCTAGGTTCTAACACACTTGGTTGCACTTTCTTAGAGTGGTACATGTTCAATCAGAAGGGTATACAAATTGAAGCTCATGGAAAAATATCAAATAGCTTTCTTTACATTTACTGAAAGCTAAAATAACTAGAACAAAAGTGGTATTTAGGATTTTTTTGAAAAATTAATTGTTCTTGTGCTCCCCAATATTCATCATTTTATAAACCCTCTGATTTTCCAGCTACATTTTGGAATAGAGGATGGCACTACTTTATGAAATTGATCATTAATATAATAATATTCCATCAATTTCTTGATAAAGGAACAAAGCTTCCATTAAAAATTGTGTAAATAATTTTTGAAATTTTGGATAAACCTTGAAAACCACACAATGGTTTATCGTCAAGATGAATGACAATAAACATTGATTCAAAATTTTGATAACTTCAAACTAGTCTATTTGAGGTATTTGGTGCAGGGTATCATACTACCAAGATGTACTATTTTCAATGTAGGGATAGGTGCAAATACATGAATAAAAGCCTATGATCCGTGTAGAAAAATGATATGTTATTAGTTGTGTGAATCCAATGGTAATTAATGCTGATTTTTGCACCTTTCTACCATGACATTATTTTCACTCATCCATTCACATGGTGAAATAGGTGTTAACCTACCTTTTCTAGGACAACAAGTGGTGCATATAACTTGGACATTTAAATTGGAAAGTTCATCTTCAATGATTTCCCCTATTTTGAAGTTAATTACTACAAGAGTAATTAAACCTCTTTTCTTGATACTCACGCCTAAAAGGGTGATAGATGGAATGAGAAAGTACTTTTTCCTAAAATTTTCTTTCGAATTATCTCTGATCTTATAAACTAATTTACATCGATATATTGTCTTAGTCAGTTATGCATCTCTGCAAGTTGAGTAGAATTTTTTCATAGGATTCTTGATTTTAGAGGATTTTTTTCCACAACATAGCATCTTTATTCAGTAAAGGTAGAGTATTTGTTTCGCAAATAGTTGTGTTTCCTCGACTCTAGGCATCAAGTCACCCTTGAGTTAGAGTGCTCATCAAAATTCCTATTTGAATCATCACTTTTCTCATCCAAGTTGAATATAGGAGCCCTATTTGGGGCTAGTAATGATGTGGAAGGTTAGCTTAACTCAATTTTCTCATAAAAAAATATATCTGCTGATGTATATCTTCTTAATTTAGTTTTTTGATTTCAAGGTGGTGATGTACATGGGTGAAGTGCTACTATGTTCCTCTATGAAGGAAAAATTTCTGGAAAACATAAGTTTTGAACAGTTTAGGTTAACTTTTGCAACTATTGAACTATTTCATGGAAAACTCTAAGAGATTGGAGTCACTTTGGAATGCATAATTATAATCAAACATGCTATGGAAAACTTGATTAGTTGATATGATTGCTCGAAAAAGATGACCAATCCATCTAAAACCAAAATAGTGGAAATGCAAGAAATTCCACCCAAGTCTATAATAAGAGGACAATAGTCAGAAACTCCTTATCATAGGAACCCTGTTCAACCATCTAGAAGAGTTCCTAATAACTTGGACATTTTGAAAACAAGGGAAATTCACCATTGCATTGTTTTATTCATTGGGTCAACAATCTTAAAGAAGGTGGTCCACAGAACCAACAATTGCCTATGTAACCACATGACCTAAAAAACCAATAATAAGATGATCTAAGAAATAAATTAAGGGCATGCTTCATTGGGTAATGTGAAAATAGGGACAGGATAGCATTCTTATTGGTCCCTTCCATGGCAAGGATTCTATTGTAATCAATAATCAATTCAAGCAAATAGTTAGTTTGAATAGACCAATCATGACAAAATACTTTTCTATTCTTAAATTTTCAACAATAACATGTAATTACATTGTTATAAAAAACAAAAAAACATATCTAACTGATATCTTATTAGATGTTAAACATTGAAAGACAAATTGATTTCTTATTGTATAAGTATTTTATATAACATTTGAAGTTTGTATTTTCTTACTGGCTGTCAATTTTTGGAATTTCAATTAGTAGCTTCATTATTTCATGCAGTACTTCTCATTCAATCGCGTATACTTTGAATACTCTTGTATTGTTGGTCACTCGTACATTTTTTTTGAAAGACTATGAAACATACTTCTGAATTAATTCTGTGTTATTTTTAGTTGATAGGCTTCTTATTGTGGACTTTCCAGTCCACAAGAGCCCCACATACCTGTCTCACACCTGCAAAACCATTTATTCATACCAATAAACCATGTTCAGATCGACGTTACCCTCTTTGATGCATCTGATGCATGAAACTCTGGTTCCACCCTCGACAGTCATAAATTCATTCATTTATGGACCAACTGTTCAATCATCAAGGCACCGTGGCTTTTGCTTCTCATCATGCCCTCATTGAATGGAAATACACTCAAACACTCCATTTCCCAAACACTTCACCATGCAATTTAATTTCCCAGTCTAATCTCATTATGGATAAATCTAGTAGATATCTTGTCTATTAGGAAGATCAACTACTCTCCATCATCGCCTCTGCTTATAAATAGACTGTTATTTCCACAATTATTTAAGCTTTGGAGCTGACAAACTCTTATTTTTGCACATGCAAGAAGGATGTTGGTGAAGGTCGAGGATCCGGGTTCTACACCTACCAATTTCTTTTTCTTGAAGGTTTCTAAAGCCTTTTCCACAAATCTATTTAGTGTGTATACTGTGAGCATGGCATTCCATGCGATGACATTTCTTTGAGGGATTTTGTCAAACAGTTAATGTGCCATGTCTATGCATCCACACTTTGCATACATGTCTACTAGGGTAGTTACGACTGCAACATCTGCAAGACAAATTTCCATTTCTTTATGCTTTGATAGATGTCTATACCTAGTTCCAAATATTCCATCTCGATGGTGGTAGGGTGAATTCTAGAAAATGTTGTGGAATCTGGTGTTGTACTACCCCAATACACCTCCTCCTTACATTTTTAAAATGGATTCAAGATCAATTCCCCTCCACACCTCTTCAAAATTCAAGATTATATAAAATATGTAACATAATATTTATCTACAATGTCTTCTTGTTATATATTTTATTTATTTACTTTGAGTAAAATGAATATTTTCTATTTTCTTTGACAAATATTATTTTCATCCTTTTGAAGTTAACTATTGAGATTATCTTGATAAATTCTTTTCAAGTTTAACTGACCTGGTTCCAAATTAGGTTGCAACATTTCTTTAAAAAGTTGCAGAGCTTCCCTTGGTTTAGTATTCCTTTCTTCCATACAACTTTCAGGTGGGTTAGGTTTAGGTTTTTGGCCCATGAGCAATTCATTTATAGACCGTAATTTTCTCTTCTGGGTAGCTGATTGAGCTGAGTGCCTGCAATCAGCGTATAAGTTTAAAGTATTGAGATGCCTTGACTCTGTTTAATGGAGATCTTTAAACATTTAAACTATTGATTACTGTTCAAGGTAAATTGAAATGGTTTTTGTTGGGTGGAACTCTAAAATTCTATGTCGAGACCCCTGGGTTTCTTTTGTAGAGACCTTCAGATGATTCAAAGTTTTGATCAATGCATAAGTAAAATGGGGGCTTGCGGAGGTTTAAATTAAAATGTAGCATTGATGCCCCATGTGTTGTTTAGTGGAGAACTAATTAAAACATGATTTGATCTTTTGATCACTATTCTTTGATAAATGTTATTTGTGGAGCATCAACTGTAAAATTGTAAATGTTGTATTGAGGCCCTTACTTTTGTTTTAGTGTTGAATGTCACAGGATTCAAACTATTGACCACTGTTTTCACTAGCAGGTGCTTGTGGGAAGTTAACTAACTGTTGTATTCAGATTTTTGGTTTTATTTATTAGAGAAATTTACAACACTTAAATGTTTATTACTTTTTGACATAAATGGTGTCTCTAAAGATTTAAATGTTTATCTTACTAGGACTATCAACCATTGGTGTCTCCAAGATTCTGTAATTATTGTGCTCTAAAAAATACATCTTTAAGTGCCTTTCAATGTGAATTAGGAACAACTGTACAACCAACAGGATTACTCTCCTATCATGAACGTCCCCTTTACTGAAATATGACATGATATTATAACACTATCCATGGTAGAATGTTGTGTGGAGTTGTTGAAAAGAGTCATTACTCTCTCAATATGATTGAAATATCTTTCCTTGAAAAGACTCCCATTCACTCTTCATGACCATTTCATCATTCTTCATGTTTTTGGTTTTGTCACTTACAGGTATCCAACTTGTTGCTCACAACCATTTCCCATGAAAGCATTCACTTGTCCAATGTCCTTTGAACCTGTTATACATTATCATGACTATCACCGTGTAACTATCCTATGCACTTGGAAAAGATTGTCTTGTCTTGTTTGCTGCCCTATCAATTTTGATAAAGGAATATTTATCTTGACTTTGGCAACACTCATATCCATGGATTTCAATACCACAGATGACACACAAGTTTCCACTTTAACACTAGCCTCAAAAATGTTTTTTTCTTGGATTGCACTTCCCTAATCTTTGGCTATGCAGTTGCTCCATAATACCGTCCTTTCCCTCGACAGTAATCTCTCCTCTGTCATGCCTAAGTTTTCATGTCACACTATGATTTTAACTGCCCTTAGCTTGTCTTGTATGACATAACTATCTTATATGACATGGATGTCCTCTCTTGGTGATTGCCATGATTTCTCTTGATGTTGTAGACCATCATTGTGCCTTCCTTTGTGAACAAGTGACCATGTTTTGGGGATAAGACTTCCCTATTCACTCACCTTGACTGTCTTCTTTGACATCAAGAAAATTCACCGTCAGCAATTCACTGTCGGAAAATTCACCATCAACTATTCACCACAAAAAAGTTGACCACCATGACAAATTCACCTCAAGGAAAATTCACCATCAGCAATTCACCGCCGCGAAAATTCATTCTAGAATCATCTTCTCCCAATGCATTAAAACCCCTTATTCACTTCTTATCAGACCAACTCAATGGAATTGTAGCTGCCTTTTATGTTGAATAATGACTACATCATTATCAACTATCATTTCCACCTTAAACCAACTGGATATGATTGGCCTATTTTTCTAGTACCTTTCCCCACATGTTTGTCATAGGATTTATGATTGTCTTTCTTGTTAAAGGAATTTTATGTGATTTGGGAAGGTTCATATTATATGTTGTCCTTCTGTCCTTTGTTAAATAGAATCATGATCTTCATAGATTGCTTACTTGATGACTTGTATGACTGTCCTCTTGCATATTTAGTGTAAGTAAAAAAAGAAGAAGTAGTAAACATAACTTAGGCAGGGATAAGTCTATCGAAAATAAGAAAATAGTTGGCATGCATGACAGTCATCACTTTCCAATAGTAATAGGAAGATAGAATGGCTGAAGGTAATATATGTGAGGTGTTCAAGACAGTATGAAGAAGAATGAACAATTAAATCCCAAATTCCAGCAGTCAAAGAAGCAAGAGACTTAAATCAAGGATAGTTTACAAATGGATGATGCTTTTTGACTATCAACATATATAGAAGGGAGGGGGAAACACATGTGGACATTGCATGTGACCCAAAATTTGTAAAATTAGCAGTTAGCTTGACCTGTGTTTCAATTGTTGTTAGTATATATACTCGGTATTCCATATTTAAAGAAATCATAAGCTGAGGTTGTTTAAAGTTTAATAAAATTGTGAATTGGAATTGGGATTATTTGAAATTCATTTTTGATAGTGATATCAACCTTGTGCTTCCTTTATGACTTGTTAGTCGATTTAGTCAATTAAGGAGTTGCCTTTTCGGTAATAAGGTGGTGCTTTGTTTTATTGCTAGGTATAGCCCTCCTAATAAGGTAAGTTCCTCACATTTCTCATGTAGGATTAGACTATTTGTGCATGGGCATGCTGGATAATTTCTTCGAGTGCCATATCACTAGATACCAAGTAATTGTCCCATTGAAGCTTAGCTAGAAAATTGTTCAAATGGATCTCATTGTTTACAAAAAAAAATAGATGCCAAAAAATTATGTACCTACTTATATTATAAGATGCATATGTGTATACAAATATATTTTTGTATAATCAATTGTGTATTGTTTCAATTCATTTATGGTTTTCCTTTTATTTTCTATCGGTGTCTCCCTTGAATCTCCTATAGGTGCAAGTGCTAGTATGTACACTATTTAAAATGTGTACCATCACTAAATCTATGATATGATAATTAGTAAAAAAATTGTAGATATTTACACAAATAGGTGGAAATCCTAAGAAAATAGACACAACAAGGAAAGGCTACTGTGATTTCCATCACAAAATAATTAAAGCATCTAGCAATTATTTGTACTTATTTCTCTACAGGCTCTGCAATTATTTTTTAGACTGGATACAACGTCAATATAACTGCCCTCTCAGCCGTTCAAGTAAGTCAAGTGAAATTACAAATTAAAACAAGATTTGACGAGCTATAGACATTGCAATATCTGCAGCTGTGGAAAGGATATTACGTTCTTAGCAGCCACGTTGAAAATTTTCATGTATGAAAAACACTATCTTCCATACATGACTAGAATTTTTTTCAATTTCAATTTAGTTTTTTTTATCTTTGTTAAATACAAATACACTAATAGCTCATTCTCTCTATTATCCATTAGCAATTTGAATGTTTGTCCATGATTATTCTATCCTTTAGTATTTCCATGTTGAGCTCTCTCTTGAGATATGAATTCTATTCAAACAATCTCTTTCTGGATTGCAGCAGATAGGTAGTAGCAACAAGGGCCACACACAGGTATAGAATCATTCCCAGATTCACCCAGAACTCATACAGCAGCAAGTAAACAACATATTTACAGTATATATCCCTCTAAGTTAGGCGAATTTAACTTCTTGAACCTAACCTCCCTTCATGCCATCACGACTAGGGTTTTAGATATTGGTCTTTAGTGGATGGAAAGAGGATGTGGGGGCTAAAAGAAATCCACAAACTCTTTAGAATGCTTAAATACCACGAACCGATTAGAAAAACCCTCGTATGTATCTTCAAACCTTTTTGCAATAAAAAAACACTCAATATGGTACTCTAAAATCCAATGCCGTTCTCATAAATACTCCAGCAATAAGAAATAGAAAATTATGGCTCAAGAAAGATATCATCCAAGCAAGAAGCAATATATTCGTCCAAAACTCAAACCCTTGCAACAACTCCAAAATTGAATATAATTGTTTACTTCAATTTTGTCTCGGTAGGAGACTCACATAATTGCAATAAAGCTTAATATGGAAAACCTGTATGATTTCCCCTCAATCAATACATGTCACCCCTATCTTTAAGTCCCTCACCCATCCCTATTATTATATTCTCTAAATATCAGAGATCCTTAAGAAAACACATCCAAATATTAATAATATTCTAATTTTTAAGATTCTCTTGCATGTATAATTGGACTTGTGGTGATGGGGCATGGTATTGAGAACAAGTTTTTTATCTAATTCTTAATTCTCTTTTGGTTGTGATGGCCACAAAGATTTTGTATTTTGGATCGGATAGAAAAAGGGGTCCAAGTTATTGTGTATGGTGTTAGTACCAATGTTTTTTATTTATTAGCTAAATCATTCCTATCCAAATAATAAAAATCCATTTTGATTTATGTTCAAGTGAGAAGGCGTAATTTTGTTTATAGCACAAATTATTTATAGACATGTTGGGAAAACACATTGACAATGTTCAATTGCGAATGCAATAAGAGTGCTTTATAGGAAAAGTGCATAAATCTAGAGCTAAATGTTTTATTACTAATCACAATGCTAACTCCATAGTTGAAATGGCTAGAAAACCACAAGACTGGATAAACAATGAGGTTGAATCAAATGAAAGTAACCTTAGTCATATGAATGGTAATCACACTAGGCTTGTGGAAGATAGTCTTGGAGATAGACCAACACTCATCATAATCAATATATTATCAAAAAGAAAGTACTCAAATTGGAAACTTGAAAACATTTTACATCAAATTTGGTTCAGATTGAAAATTTTCAACAAAATCATCTTCAACCATTGCCACAAGGAGATCAAACTTCCATTGAACTAAATTTAACAAACTAGGCCATAGACAATGATGAACCAAAAGCTAAATTTAATTTGCCTAATTGTTATTCTTCTATTTTTATTGTAGTATTCCATTTAATGTAATATTAAAATATATTTAAATTTTATCTTTAGTTTCCTATCATCTATCCCTTGAACATCCTATAGGTGCAAGTGCTAGTATTATCATTGCAAGAATATTGCAGTGGAGCCATCATTCATACAACCAACTATTTTCATTTTTTTAACAATGCAAGAATAGAATATCGTTCAGCTACTAAAGACTTAATGAATCATCATTATATTTTCTGGAGTGGTTGGGCATGAAGTTATGTAAGGAGCAAGTGATTCTTTTCTTAATAAATAGGTAGTTCAGGAGACACGACATCAACTCCACCCATGCTTGAGTATAGTGTCTTGAAGATAGCGCCCCCTAATTTACTACCTTGTCTATGAAAGCATAACATAGGCATAATAGTAAGCAACAACATAGAGAAGGCAGTGAGCTGTTTGAAAAAAATGGCTGAATGAAATGTGGTCTTATGGTCAATGGAATGTCATGCAAAGCCATACACAAAGAAATGAATTGTTTCTATGTATGATTTCTTATCTAAGGCTTGCCACTATGTTTTAGAAGAAATACTCATCTCCCACTATTTTTTCGAAAATAATTGTAGATATATGATGATAATTAGAGTGATATTTGCAGATAGAGACCCCCTAACAAAATTTTGTTAGAAAATGGGAAACACCATATTTAACAAGAAATGGAGTTTGGATTGAAGATATATATTGTAATCTTTAGTAGATGTATCAAAAATATATTCAAAAACTATACCCATAACTATAGGGAACTCCACCTATGCAGCCAAATACTATTCTCAAAGATATTAATTCATTCATACTAGGGTAATAATTGCAACTTCTAATTGCATTTGTTTGTCATGGCATTCCAAGAGACCACATTTTTTTGAGGAACTTTTCAAATAATTCACTTCATTTTCTATGAAAGCATAGTAGTAAGCATAATAGTAAGCAACAACATAGACAAGGCAGTGAGCAGTTTGAAAAATGCCTCAAAGAAATGTAGTTTCATGGGGATTGGAATGCCATGACAAGCCATAGCCAAGGAAATGAACTATTTGTAAGTATGATTGTTTATCCATGGCTTGGCATTGTGTTTTGGTAGACATATACTCACCTCACACTATGTTTTCCAACTTGCAATCATACAATGCATGTATATGGTTGATGGAATATAGTGTGTGTTTACTATCGAAGTATAATAGTAAATTTGGATTGTCATGGCATTCCAACACCATGCTAATTGGAATGACATGAAAAGCTATAGACAAGGAAATGAATTGTTTCTATGTATGATTTCTTATCTATGGCATGCCATTATTTTTTTGCAGACATATACTCACCTCACACTGTGTTTTGCAACTTGCAATCATATTATGCATGCATGTGCTTGTTGAAAAACATGGGGTGTTTACTATCAAAGCATAATAGTAAATCTGGATTGCCATGACATTCCAACACAATGTGGGTTGGAATTCCATGACAAGCCATATACAAGGCAATGAACTATTTATATGTATGATTTAATATCTATGGTTTACCATTGTTTTTCGGTAGACATATACTCACCTCACACTATGTTTTCCAACTTGTAATAATATTGCACATGTATATGCTTGTTTGAAAATATTGGGTGTTTATTATTAAAACATAATAGTAAATATGGATTGTCATGGCATTGCAACACCATGGTGATTGGAATGCCATGACAAGCCATAGACAAGGCAATGGACTTTTTTTATGTATGATTTCTTATCTATAACATGCCATTATGATTTTACAGAAATATACAACCTCAAACCATGTTTTCCAACTTGCTATCATATTGTGCATGTATATTCTTGTTGGAAAATATTGGGTGTTTACTATCAAAGAATAATAGTAAATCTTCATTTTCATGGCATTCCAACACAATGTGGGTTGGAATTCCATGACAAGCCATATACAAGGAAATGAACTATTTCTATGTATCATTTCTTATCTATGGCATGCCATTATGTTTTGGCAAACATATACTCACCTCACATTGTGTTTTCCATCTTGTAATCACATATTGTGCATGTATATGCTTTTTGGAAAACATTGGGTGTTTACTATCAAAGCATACTAATAAATATGGATTGTCATGGCATTGCAGCTATATGGTGATTGGAATTCCATGACAAGCCATAGACTAGGAAATGAATTGTTTCTATTGCTTGTCTATGGATTTTTATGGCATTCCAAGACCATGGTGTTGGAATGCAATGACAATCCATATTTAGAATTATGCTTTGATAGATTTTTTCAGCAATCCATATTTACTATTGAGCCATGGTGTTGGAAGTCATGACAATCCATATTTACTATTATGCTTTGATATATTTTTTGCAAGCATGTGTAGCTTGTTCAAAAGAACCTATTTTAGGATTTTAGCCATAACAGCAAGGCAGTGAGTTGTTTGATAAAATGCTTTGGTAGACATGCATGAAAAATGTGGTAGCATAGTGAACTGTTTGATAAAATGCCTCAAAGTAATGTGGTCTCATGGTGATGGAATTCTATGACAATCCATATTGCAACTATTGCAATATGGATTGTCATGGAATTCCATCACTACAAGACCACATTTATTTGAGGCATTTTATCTAACAGTTCACTATGACACCACATTTTTAATACATGTCTACCAAAGCATTTAATCAAATAGTTCACTACCTTACTGCTATAGCTAAAAGCCTAAAACATGTTCTTTTGAGCAAGCTACACATGCTTGCAAAAAATCTATCAAAGCATAATAGTAAGCAACAACATAGACAAGATAGTGAACTGTTTGATAAAATTCATGAAAGAAATGTGGTCACATGGTGATTGAATGTCATGACGATCCATATTGTTGCCTTGATACTATATGTATTGTCATGGCATTCCATCACCATGAGACCACATTTGTTTGAGGCATTTTATGAAACAATTCACTACCTTGTCTATGCTACCACATTTTTTATACATGTGTACCAAAGCATTTAATCAAACAATTCAATGCCTTGATGGTATGGCTAAAATCCTAAAACAAGTGCTTTTGAACAAGCTATGCATGCTTTAAAAAAAATCTATCAAAGCATAATAGTAAAATATTGAACATAGTAAACCTATTAATGACATTCCAAAAATCCAATCACATGAACTCAATCAGGTTCCCCTTAAAATGCAGTTTAATTACACTCAAGGATAGGGTAGTCATCATGATAATGGGAAGCTACTGAAGCTTTGAAGGTTAAAAGTGAATAAGGAGAAGCCTATATTACTGAGATTGAGACTTTTGGACAAGCATATGAAGATACACAAATTGAAAACTTGTGATTGCTTCAATAGGTTAGAGAGAGATGGTTATAATAGCAATCTAGTATATAAGAAGGGGCATGAATCAATCATGGGCAGTGATAAATTCATGAAGCAACCAAGAGCTATGGTAAAGTAGAAGGTAGAGTAGAACTATGACATTGGTATGTAATGAATAGTCATCACAAAGAAAAAAAGGAAAAATTTATTAAACGAAACCTTGACAATCTATGACAATCCCTTATGATGACAACCATGAAAAGAGGACATGCCTTGCTTCCTAGGGTAGTCCTATCAATGAAATTCATTATGGCAGTCAAACGCATAAAAAATTATTAGACAATAAAGTCAAGGACAATATTATCCTTAAGGGGAACATAACAAAAATAAATGCTTGATAGAGTAACAACCTTAAGGAAAGTCATGAGAAGCACTCTTCATCATAAAAGTTGTATGGTCAATGAGATGAAAAGAGTAAATGACTATGCAATATCAATGTATGAAAATGGAAAGTTAGACATATGATAATGTTGTTTTATGACTATTGAAAAGGTACATTTTTTAGAATAACAATAGTAGTAGTCGAATAATTATGTTGTGAGTCCCTACAAAGGAAGATAGGGTAGAGTTTGAGAGGGAATTAGGTGAGGTTTTCAAAGAATAGTTAAGAGACAAAAAAATCATAATGGTTGGCTCTTAAAATCAACACGAAAATCACCATTCTCAAGGGAAAAAAAGGAGAAAATTGAATGTAAGCATGGGATAGTCACTCCAAAAGGATTACCACCATGATAAAGGATAATCATTCAACTATCAAATATAACATGTCATGGGAAGTGTTGAAAGCCAAATAGGAAGTAATGCAAAGCCCTGATATGATACAATGATATGAGTGAACAAGTATTCCAATGTTCAAGAGTGAAATGATAGAACTTATAAAGAAGGAAGGAGATAGAGGAGTACTACAACACAAACATAAAATAATGGTTTTGAGAAGGACACTGTCATGAAGCATATGGAGAGGTTTTTTATATGACATGAAGCCTTAGGGAAAATAAAATGGGGATGAGCAGTCATAAGACAAAGATATATGACAATAAAATGGGAATGAACATGTTGATGGTGAAAATGACACAAACAACATTTAAACAAAATATTTCTACTCTATTTCTCCTGAAAAAGAAAGACAACATATAGTAGTCTAACTCCCAAGGTCCTAGTAGTTGGTTCTCAACTGTATGGTGTCACTCAATTGGTCCATGCAACTATAATATTCAAGGGGCTTGTGAAGGTAACAAGGAATGCAATCAATGACTGATTCATCGAACCATTCTTAACGAAAAAAGGGGGTTCTAAATAAAAGAAAAAGATAGACTAGGGCGTAAATCAATGAAAAATGAATGAAACTTATCTAATATCCTGACATATATCTTCAACAATGAATGTTTTTCCACTATTTCAAGAAAACCATAACATGATGCAATTTACAGAAACAATCCATACTATTGCATGCATCTATGGTGCTTAATTTAACAATCACAATCACACATCATAAATAATTCAAAGATTCAAAAGAACAAAAAACTTCTCATTCGTTGCCAAGATCATAGATCAACAGACTTTAAATAATTTAACCCACAGATAATTTAATGAGATAATCCTTAAATCTGGTTCCTTCTAATGATTTTCACCACATAAGAAACATTTATGCTTCAACACAATCACTGGCATATAGATAGACTATAATTCATCAACCTTATCAAGTAAAAACTCAATTCCAACACCATATTGTGTAAAAAATCTGTTAATTATATTCAACTATAACTAAATCATAACAAAGTATCTCTGTAAAGCTATACAAATTCTATTCTTATTAGCCGACCCTTAAAATAATGATACCCCATGGGTATTTATAGATGTACAAAAATATGAAGACCTTTCTATCTTAAGTCGAGATCTACCTTTTTAGGAATCTAGATTTTCTTGGAAACTCAGATCAATTGATATCTAGTTCCCACATTGAACATCTAGTAAACTGAAAAGAAAAGAGAGAAGAGAAAAGAAAGCCATGCGCCCATTGGATTGTCAGTCATGCATGCAGCGATAGGACTATCAGTTATGCATGCAAAGTTTTCTCTAAAGTGTACTCATCGTAACTACAGAAGACTTGTTGAAGTATATCCATATTTGGTCCATCAATCCAATTGTCTTCGAACTTGATCCTCTTCAATTCAGTAGCAGAAAACACTCTCATGTCTTCTAGCTTCGTCAACTCCCTTCTAGCAGCCCTGATCTGTTCTCTGATATCCATCAACCGATCCAACAATAGATCCTCTCCAACATCTCCCTTTTGCACAACCTCCTTAAGTCTATCATCCGATTTCTCTTTTAATTGACTTAAAGGTAGGCCATTCTTTACTGATATATAAACATTTATTATAATAACAATAACCGCTTCTAACTCATCAAGTTGTTCATTTAGATCCTTGCTAGAATCTTCAACTTCATTCTTATGTTTATACAAAAAGTCAAATCTAAACTGGATTATGCTAGAGGTCTTTTCCAAGAAATTTGTGTTGTCATCTTCAAGGATTGACTACTCTAAACGAGTGGATTGTGGCAATTTATTGATCTCTTTTAGCTTTTGGATATACACTTTGTATTCCTCTTCTTGTTCTCCCAATTCTTTAGCATGCTGCTTCATCTCTTCTATTAATTCTAGTGTCATTTTGTGAACCTCAAAACTATCTCCTAGCACTTCACCTAGTTCTTGATTAAGCTGGTCAGTCCATCTATCCATCATCTCAGCCTTACTCCTTATCCGCACCAAATCATCCACCTCTTTCTTGCTACGCAAAACCGCTGTCTCAATGGTGGCAATTTGTTGTGACCTCGGAGCAGAAACATTCTTCAGGAAAGTGTGCAATTGATCCAATTGAGCCTTAAGCTCATCCTTTCTTTGTTTATCATTTAACATTCTTGATTTGGTGGATGATGCTACCACATCAGTCAAGTTCATCTGTTGATTCCTTGTGGGTCTTCCCAGATTCACTGTGTCCAACTAGTAATCAGTTAGCTACATATCCCCCACATCCTTTTCCACCATTGGTATTGCGTATTCAACAACAATTTCTCCTCCTTCAGTGAGTCTAGTGGAATGCAAAATCTTGGCCTTCTTCTTGGGCCTTTCCTTTTCAATCTCTTTCATCATATCCTCCCAATTAAGAGGTTGTGATGATGCTATTGGCCTCTTTTGAAGATCCAATTTTAACCAAGTAGGAGCACCTGGAGTAGTGGCCATCATAGTTGAACAAGAAGCAGTAGTTGTAGATGATAAAGGTTGTAGCACATTAACCTTAGGTTGAGAATCAACCTCTTGGACATTATGTTGCTCTCCCTCTACATTTTTTTGGGCAATATTTTCAGCTTCTTCTTTGTCTTTCTGCTCTTGCACCCTCTTGTCTTCCTGTTCCTTCTTCAATTTTTCCTCTTCTAACCTTTTTCCTTCAAGCAGCTTGTTCCTCTCTTCTTCCAATGCTTTAAGTTTTTCTGAGGCTTCCTTTTCCTTTTGGAGCTACTTGGCTAGCTCCTAAGCATCTTTCTCCTTTTGTATGCGTTCCGCTTCCTCCTCCTTCTTATGAGCTTCTTCAATTATTTTAATTTTAGCCACAAGGGCTTCTATTTCCCTCCACTGCTTAGCCTTTTCCTCTTCAAGCTCATGAATCTTCTGCACTAGCTCAAGCTTATCATTTTCTTCCTTGTTCTTGAGCTCCTACTCCATTTTCCTTTGTTATTTCTACAGTTCATCAGCTCTTTGCTTGTCTTCTATTTGGTGTTGTTGAAGTAAGGCATCTTCTTGTGCCTTAGCATCAATTTCCTTTTGCTTCTCCATTGTTGCTGCATGTGCTTGATCATCCAAAACCTTCTTTTCTTCCTCAAATAGTGCCCATTGATCCTCCTCCATTAGCACATGTTCAATTTCCTCTTCTAGAGGCATATTTTCTTGTGCATCCTTCTTTGACAAGGTCTCATCAGAATCCATTCCAACATCATGGATCTCCACCTCTAATACTTTTCCCTTCAATGTTTCATCTATGCCATGAAGAGTCCCCTTAGGTGTCTCTTTATTTTGTTGCTTTGTAAGAGGGACTTGAGCAAATGACTCACCTATTGCTGGTGTTGAAGCCACGGGTCCTGCTTGAGCATCCTCCCCCTCTACTCCAAGTAAATCTTGAGCCAAAGCTTTCAACTCAATCTCTTCAATATCAGGAGGGAAGAATTCCAAGGGCTCCTTGGGAGGCAACTTCCTCTTGATCCTCTTATATACCTTCCCTTTCTTAGGAGCTAGACCCCCAAGATTTTTTCCTTTGAGAACAGCCCAATGGATACTCCTATCCAAGACCACTCGCCCTATTTGCTTGATGTCTATAGTCTCCTCACTATCCCAATCTATCAAATCCAAAATTTTGGTACCAATGTTCAATGCTTCACATGATGGATCCAACACAAATCCATCATCTACTAATGTATCGGGAATATCATCTTTAATCCTAAACTCCACCATGAGTGAAACATCTAACCTCTCATAATTCCTTTTCCTGAGGTCATATTCATCCTACAGATCACTCTAGATGTCCTCTAGCAGGTTGAAATTTTTGTCAAAGACTGAAGCCAACAAAGCATTCATTTTCTTCTTTGGGTCAAAGTGCTTTCGAGCAGTATACAAACCCAATTTTAAATGTATCAATTCACAGTAAAAACCACCTTAGCTCCCACAAGGTGTGGGCAGCTGTTTTCACCCAATTGTATGGGGAATTTGTGACAACATGGTTTGTGCTTCATCCCAAATCAGGCATTAACCCCCAGAGCTTGGTAAACAAACTCCATCAGAACCACCTTGGAAGTAAGTGGGGATGACCCTCAAATCCTGCCAATCTAAAAGAAGTGAACTTGGGGTATTGGATATACTAACATCCCTAGTCTGTGATAAAGGCCATGGCTTCTTGGCTCAATTTGTATCCTACATCTCCATTAAGTTGGTTAATGACTACATATAGGAATGCATCATTAACTCTTCTAAATTGTGCCTCAAAAACCTATAGGGATAGCTGATCATAATGATCCCATACTCTTTTTTGTCCATCAGCCTCTCCTAATATTCCCACTTTGTTCAAACCTGGAAAGATACCTCCTCTATCTCTTGCATAGACAACATAAGAATTCATGAAAAAGCTCCTAGTTTCCCTTATTCTTGTTAACTGATCATGAATTGTATCTAAGATAATCATGGGCCAATCAAACTATTGCTTGCCATTGAAGATTGTCTGAATGAAAGGAAACATCCATTCCTTGAAATGAAATGCATCCCTCTTCCCAAATACTCTAGACAACATCATTATCAGGTCTGATACCTCTTTGGCTGATCTAAGAGCTTTTCTAGGGACTTCTTCTCCACTCTCAACCACTTCTTGTTCAAATGAGCTTTGTTGGTCTCCTTGTGTTTGCTATATATCCCTAAAGCATCCGCCTCATTTAACTATACCAGGTTCTTTGGATTAGGGACACTAAATATGTGCTCAAACATCTGAGGAGTTAAATCTATAATCACATTGTCCTGTGAATCCATACATTGTCTAGTGGCCGGATTATAGGCTCCTACTACTGTCATGATTAGTTTCAAGCATTGGATAGATAAAGGAAATACGGTGATGTGAGCCAAGCAAGACTCAATTATTCTTCTAGTTCTCCCTGTTACATCCTCAGTGAATATTTCTGAGTATAAGCCCACAAAGTTGAATTGGCCTAAATTGGTATCAGTTACATCAGCCCAATCTAATTCCACCTTGCTTGTAGTGACAGTAGAACCCCTATGGTTATACCTCAAGGTATAAGGTAGCTACTCTGGCTTAATCTTCTTAGGCTTAGTTGCTACCTTTGAATTTTTTGCAGGCCGATTCCTTTGGGAAGGTTCTCTTGATAATCCTTACATTCTTTAGCTTCCCACAACAAAACCTCAAATTAGATCTTTGAATAAATATCACAAAATATGCTTTAAAATATTACCCTTCATATATATACTGGAGGTGAAACCAAGCAGAAAAACATTCTAAACAGTCTCCTTTTAAAACACTATCGGGATCAAAGTCAAAACAATTATTGAGCTTATAGTAATAACAAGTGGGACCAAAGTCAGAGTTGGAATGGTAACTAGAATTAGAATCAAAACGAAAACTGATTCGGTTCCATGAATATTTTCTAATTTCATATTCAATTACGATTCCAGTTCTGGTTCTTCCTTGGGTTACCAATATTTTGAGAGTGTGCTTCTTATTATAAGTGGAGTCAGAGACGGGATGGAAATGGAATCGATACATATTACAAAACCTGTTCCAAAGTCTAAATCGATTCCGATCCCGCTTCTTCCTAAAATAACCATGATGTCATAAAGATTTCAATAGACTAATAAATAATATCATGATTCTAAGGACTAGGTCATATCAAAATGAAAGGGGGTAGAAAATAACCTATACAAGACCATACCCATATGACCAAGAGGCAATCATACTAATTAGGGTGTCATTTTAAAACAAGAACATGCCAAAACACTAAATCATAAACCTGCGATTTCAAATAACTAGGGCACGAATTTAACCCCATTCAAACTAACCAGATCTAATGCGAAACAAGATTCCTAAGTAAAAGCCATCATTTACTAGACCCTACCAAAGTAAAAACTGCAATATGCTATTTTAAAACTAGGGCATAACGATACGGTCATGATTAAAATGTGAAAATGACCATGAGGAAAGACAAATAAAATGAGAAACAAAAAACAAAAAAGAAAAATGAAAAAAAAAGAAAGAATAAAAATCAAATAAAAAATGAATCACATGAACTCACAATAGAATTGAGAATTGCGAATTCGCACAAAACAACCGAAACAAACAAAAATGGAAAACACGAAATAAAACAAAAGAGAAGAACAAAGACCCTACATCAAATGCCAAATAAATAGGTTAGTCCCCTAAAGCAATTCCACGCGCAACTGTCTCTCTTTCGATCGATTCACATGTAGAAATGCTCCATTGCAACTCTACTTCACCCTTGATCTTTCAAACAATGATGATAACTACTAGTTAATCCCTAATTAAGGTAAAAAATCAGAGTTTCACGCATGCATGGCACCTATAATTAATGCCATAAATGTGGTAGAGCAGAGTCAGAACTGTAGAGGGAACTAGCACATTACTGTTGTGCGACTTCAGTAAAGTCAACGACTAAAAATGGTGGGAGAGGAATCGACATGGAAAATGATTTAGAAACTTGTCCAATTTTCCAACTCGGTTCCCGTTCTAGTTCTAGCTCTGCCAACAAAGAAGAAAGTGAAATAAAATGACAATACAAAACACAAAGACCGAAGTGAGAAACATAAAACCTAAGTTAAAAATGAAAGATCAAAAAGCGGAGGCGAAGGCGGAATGGGATTTAATTTTGAAACTTTGAATAAATTCAGACTTAACTTTCACTTCGGCTCTGACTCTGATAAAGACAAAACTAAAAGGAAAAAAAATTACTGTCAGGATAGGGATCAGAATCAATCTTTGAAACAAGATTCAAAACCCGATTCGGTTTCGGTTTCGACAGAACAAACCAAAGAAAAACAAAGTATTGGAAAAGAAAGACTCCAAAATTTGTTTGAAAAACAACCAAGGACAAAAAAATGAAGGGGGACCCATTCAGACCAAGGCAAAAGATGGGGTGGTTATGCAAGGCATAACAAATGGCGACTCGGCTGGGAAAATGGTTTACCCATTTTCAAGATACCCAAGAAAAATTCAGTCACCCAAAAACTACTTGGCTTATGAAGCATGCTAACTTGAATAAGATCACATTTATATAGGAGAAGGTTGAGCTGGAATCTTCGATGTATGTGCTCAGGAGTTATTTCTGGATTTGAGTGTGTGCGTATATTGTGCATCATTCTTTATAGATACTTTCTCTACTCCTGAACAACTATACCTAAGATTCAAGCTACATAGGTTGAGTCCTTTAACTATCATGCAATAAAATCCTGGGTATTGCTTCGCTGCTAGACAGGTGTCCATAGCCCTGACGGAGATGCCTCTAGTTCTCTCAAAGCATTTCTCTACTGCCAGCTAGGCATCCATAGCCCCGATAGAGATACTTGATTACCTATTTGATATTGAGCTTGCCTTTTCTTTCTTTCTTTTCATTTTTTTTTACTCAAGCCTCACTTGTGGAAATATTTTATGCACCTTCCTCAATACTCAGATACAATTTGATCTGAAATGTGGGTTGAGAACTACAATGGGTTTCATGATAGTCTTGGAATCGGATTTTTCACTTGAATCAAAGGTAGATTCACTCTAAAACAAATAGGCATTTACTTAGGCAGATGTTTTATCTATTTTGGTGACATATTTTTTATCATAATTCATGAGATATTCACAATGTATCTTCTATCCTTAAATAAATTTTCAAACCAACATTAGAATGATCATAAGACATAAGTTTCAGAACAAAATCCTTTTCAAATGATGATGATGAAAATAGCTAAACCAATTTTTCTCCTGGTACTAGTAGCATACTTTGACTAACAACACCTTGTCTTGAGATGGACAAAAATGAAGATCCCCAACGAAACAAGTCAAAAACAAAACAAACAAATCAAAGAAAAAGAACAAACAAAAATAAAACAAAAACAAAAAAAAAAGAAAACCTAATTACAAAACAAAAAAACTTAATTACATATGATACAATATAATACATTCTTTTTAAAACATCAGACCTTTTATGAACCAAAATAGTGTTTGAGAAACTGACCATTAACTAGTAATGGAACCGGTTCTCCTATTAAGGTACTTAAATGAAAAGCATTCTCACGTAGTATTTTAGCCACTTGATATGGACCTAACCAGAGTCTATCAAACTTCTGGTGATCTCCCTTCTTTTCTCTAGCTTTATCCCATAGTAATACAAGATCTGATATCCTAAAGGATTTTATCTTGGCTCTTTTGTCAAACTAGCATTTGATAACAGCCTGATGGTTAGAGAATTACTGCAAAGTAGCATCTCTTTGCTCTTCCATGTTAAGCAAATTAAGTAATCTAACCTCGATCCTATCATCCTTGGAATAAAATTCTTGCATAAACTTAAGAACAAGTATTTGTAAATGGATCAGGAAGACTGGGTCTTGACCATAGACTAACTTAAAAGGAAAATTTCCTAGAGCTGCTTTAATTTGGGTTCGATCTACCCATAGGGAAAATCTCAACTGGGTGTGCTAGTCCCTAGGATTTCTTTCTAACAAATTTCTTATTACTTCCAACAATTTTTATTAGAAGACTCAGCCACTCCATTTCCCTGAGGGTAGTAATTGGATGAATATTTCAAAATAATTTTATGTTCATATGCCCATTGAATGAATTCAGCAGAAAAAAAAGCAGGGCCATTATCACATACTAGAGCAAATGGAACTCCAAACTTGGTTGTGATGTTCTCAGTCAAAAATTTGATGACCACCTCTGTTGTGCTATTTTTACAGGGTTGGCCTTAGTCCAGCATGTACAATAATCAATTGTAGTCAAAATGAACTTGTGACTTGCAGAAGAATTGAGATTAATGACACCTACAAAATCCAGGGCCCATTGAGCAAACGGCCTTACCTCATACACTGGTTGCAAAGGCATTGTAGGATTTCTTTCCCTGGGTGCAGAAATTTGACATACATGATAGGTTCTGCAATGTTGATGTGCATCCCAAAATACATAAGGCCAATAATAGCCCGATCTAAGAATCTGATGAGCCAAAGCATCAACAGACCCATGTCCTATTCCATGTCTTCCATAAAACTCATAAATGGCATGTTTAGCCTCTTGTTGATCCAAACAACATAGGTAAATCCCTTGAAAATTCTTTCTATAGATGGATCCCCCTTTAAGCATGTAGTGAGCACTCTTCATCCTCAGTGCTCTCCTCTGAGTAGCATTCGTTCCTTCTGGACATCTATTATTGAGGAGGAAGAAAATCAAGTTTGTGTACCAGGGATCCTTAGTAAATGATTGGATATTATACTACTGACAAGTGATGTTTTTGTCCACATCTACCATTGCTTTTGATAAACCTTACCCTCGCACAAGTTTCCTCAGATGAATCTCTAAGTCAAATTCTTGTAGAATTTCCATCCACTTTCCTCTTCACTCTCCTAACTCACTCTGCATCAAAAGAGACTTCATAACTGTATCAGGTACGATAGCCATTACTTGACTTCAAAGAATGTAATGCCCAAACTTCTTTACCTCTCGTACCAATGCGAAGGCTTGTTTCTCCAGTGGTGGGTATCTCACTTCTGCATTCTTAAATGGAGAGCTCATGAAGGTAATAGGTCTTTCCTCTCCCTCTCTTCTTCGCTGTGTTAACACAGCTACACATGAATGGTCAGATGTGAAAGAATAAATATAAAAAGGTTTTAAATAATCTGGGGTTGTCAAAACAGCTGCCTCAGATATACTGTTTGATCTGTGAGAAAGCATATTTAGCCTCATTACTCCACTCAATCTTTGCATCTTTCTTCATCATTTCATTTAAAGGTTTGATGATCTCCGCAAAGCCTATTATAAACTTTCTAACAAAATTGATCCTTCCAAAGAAAGATCTCATTTCTTTCTTGCTGCCTGGCCTTGTCAATTTCAAGATAGCCTCCACTCGATCAAGGTCTATGGATATCCCTTCTTCTGATATGATGTGACCTATGATTTTTCCGTCACATACTCCAAACACACACTTCTTTGGATTGAGGGAGACACTATAGCTTATACATTTCTTGAGAAATTTTTCCAAATCAACAACATGGTCTTCTCTATTCTTGAAGAAAATGGTTAAATCATCCACATAAATAATTATACACTTCCCTATCAAATCTTTTAAGGCTACATCCATTTCCCATTGAAAGGTAGCTCCAACATTGATAAGACAAAATGGCATCCTCCTATAGGAAAATGTGCCCCATTTGGTTGTGAAAGTAGTCTTCATTCTATCCTCATGACGGACAAGGACCTGATCATACCCAGAATAACCATCTAAAAATGACATCATCTAGGACCCATTAACCTTTTGTACTACTTCATCAAGAGAAGGTAATGGATAATTATCTTTCTCAGAGGCTTTCTTTAGATTCCTAAAATCAGCACATAATTTGATTTCACCATTCTTTTTGCGTACAAGAACTAAATTCTCCACCCAGGGAGAATGTCTAACAGGAAAGATTATTCTTGTAGATAGGAGCTTTTGCACCTCTTTCTGGATCAGGGGCTCAATTAAAGCATTAACCACACATTGTTTCTGATAGAAGGGCTTGGCTTCTGGCTTGAGAGGTATGGTATGTGTGATCATCGAAGTGACAAAAGTTTTTAGATCATCATAACTCCAAGCATTGGCTTCAATGTTTTGCTCCAAAACTTTGACTATCTTGTCCTTAATTTCTTGAGGACAAGTCTTTCCTATGAGAAAATTTCTTTTAGGGCATGAGTGAGTCAAATTAATAGATTCATATTTCCCTCCATCACTCTCTGTAGGCACCCTTTGACGAGCTCATGGGTCAGAGTCAAATATTCTCTCCAAAGCTACCATCCCTTTAGGAATATTATTGCTCTTCAAATCCAATATCCCTTCTGCACTATCCTTCTCAAGATCCCAATCTCCCTGATCTCTTTCAGATTCATCTATTATCTACCCTTCAAAAACATTCGAATTTTCCAAAAAGGCCAATATATGCTGATCATCATCAAATACTTGAAAATTTCAGACATTATCAGGAACAACTAGGACTGAAATTGATTCAACTGAAAATATCTTCAAGTCAGATTCTTGCATGCATTCCAAAGTGCTAGTAGCAACAACAAGAGCATATGCAATTTGATTAGCTTCTCTTGGGATTAGAGTAATACCAAAAGAATCAAAGTCTTCAATTAAGTTCCAAACTCTATTTCTGTATGTAGCATATCTTTTATTATGACATGTATACTAGCTACGTACCTATTTTACAATCACTTCAAAATCCCCCATAACAGTGAGAGTAGTGACCTTCTTTTTATGAGAAAAAATAAGTCCACGAGCAAGTGCTTTATACTCAGCCACATTGTTTGTGCAACCAAACTACAATCTATAAGAAGCAAATCAAGTCTTCCCTTTCGGGTTGGTTAGTTCAATCCATGTTCCACTTCCTACTTTAGATTTGGAACCATCAAATTTAAGATTCCATAATTAGTCTTTGGCTAGGAGTTCTTTCTTTTTAGGGATAACAGGTGACTTACTTGGGATGTGTGGTGGCTCGAACTTTTTCTGGTCATCAGAATTTGACTTGTGGTTCAACTCACTTAAATGTTTTTCTATGTTTTCAGCTTGCTCAGAAATCACTTCCTGAATGACTTCTTGGGTTAAATTGCAATCCAACTCATATTTCATCAATGCCTTGGGCATTGGTAGAGTATCTAGGGTAGGTGTATTGAAGAGGAATTGAGATACCTCATTTTCTTCTTGAATTTTAGGGCATAGAACCTGAGTTCTCTCTACTGGTGTGGAACCTTCCTCTTGAGAAAGGCTAGTCCGAGTGAGAATGGTAGCATCCTTGACGTTAAAAGAAAACTCATCGATGGGGGTTTGGGGTATCTCTTGACATATTTGCTGAGGCTGGCCTACATGACTTAGGATATCTCGGCATGATTGACATGTTAACTTTGAATGATTGTGATAATGAATCCTACACCAATTAGGAAGCAACAAACTACTCAAATCAGTTTCTCCTCCTAATATCGGCCTATCTTGTTGCAATTTTATTATTAGAACCTGCTGGTTGATGCAAATCATTGGGTCACTATGTTCTAGGGGAAATATATCTTTAGGACTGATTACAGAGAAAGTAAGGACTTCCTCTTATTTGTAGACTCCTATCTCAGTCTTAAAATATGCTACTTCATTTAAAGCATCATATTCTGTAATCATATTCTTGAGTCTTGGTTCACTCTCAATCCTTATCTGTGTTGGTACCCCCTTCTAGGGTAACCACATGTGAGAGAAATCCAAGGACAAATATCCCCCAATACTTTTCATCAGCTCCTGACTTAGGAGCATACCATATGTCTCTGGGATGTCAGCCACTTGGATATCTATGTAGGTTTGGATCCTTGGATCTAATCCAACCTGTACATGCATGTTCTTTAATTCTCCTACAACATTAACCTCAGTTTTGTCTAATTAGATCACTTTCTTATTGGTCAGGATAGGATTCAATCCTAACTTCTTACATATTAAAAATGGCATAACATTACCCAATGCTCCAAAATCCAATAAACAATTATGCAAATTCTTTCAAAAAATTATTAAACTTAAAAGAAAAGGTGGGGTACTGGTCTTACCTTTATAGATAGCTACATTTTTCTCCTTTGTTGGAGTCACTTTACCTTTTCCCTTTAAGCGGTCTACCTCCTCCTGGGCCTTCAATACCACTTCACATTGAGCTGGGAACCATTTCATGATGTCAAAGAATGATAATGATGTCATCTGTCTCTGCAATTCTACAATAAAATCAAATTTTGAATCATTCCTCACTTGATACTTAGCAAAAGAAGGTGGATTGCCTCTATTCTGAGAGTCAAAAGGTCCCTTTGGTGGCAGGGGATTGTTATCTGAATTTTGGTTTAGTGGGACCATGTTGTTTGGGGGTGCAGATGTAGTAAATGGGCCCTTATTATGATTTCTCAGAAAGTGACCACCTTTAGACTGAAAGGCTTGGGCATCATACACATCCTCTTCTGGCCCATCATCTCCATACATGGGAAATTGATATGTCTCTTCAATAGTCTCAAAATTCATAACAATACTTACTGGCCCATTATCCTGATTGGAATTTCCTACTGGAGGATGAGCATCAGCTTGTGCAATTTTTACCATTTTCTCCATTTCTGGGCAATTAACCTCAGAATGTGCTGTAGTATCATGTAGCCTACACCAATTAGTCATGAAATTAAGATCAGCCACATTAGCAATATGTGATCTCTTCTCACCTAACTGATAATTATGGGAAACTCCCCCATTGTTAGGTCCAGTATTCCACTGCCTATTATTATTGTTGGACCTCTGGTTATATCCTCTGTTTTGATTTTGGTAATTTTGATTAGAGGAGTTCTGATTCTGAATGTTTCGGTTGGTGTTCTGATTCACATAATGATTGGAATAACTCCCCTAGTTGTTGTAACCTCCCTAGTTTTGATAATTCTGGTTTTGGTGGTGGGGAGGGTTTTGCCTAAGCTGTGCCATGTCATTATACATCTGAGATAGAGTCTTTGTAAGAGTTTCTAGCTCACTAGTCAGTTGAATAGTTTGTTCATTTTGCACATTCTGTACTATGGATGGGGAATGAACATGGGTTGATCCTCCTGCTTGTTGTTGATTTTGAGGTTGTTGGGAAGAATCTTGCATGACATTTCCAAAAAAGGGCATGATAGGTGGGCCTTGCAACTCAGACACAGTTCTGTATTGGGAGTAAGACATCCCTAGGACAATGTTGTACAATGGTCAGTTAGGCATCTAATAAATCATGGGAGGAATATTTTCTCCTAAACTTCCTAATTGCAAACTTATTTGTTATTGTAATTCGATAGCTAGATGATAGACCTTAGACAAAGAGTCAATCTCATTGGCCTGATAAGTTCTTTGCAAGAATAGGACAATCAAGGGATCAACGACTCTTAAATACGCTTGAATGGAAATATTCTAAGCCACTAACTAGGGATCTTGCAGCCTACGAAACATGCTTTGGAATCTAGTGTTGAATAGAGGCAGTGGCTCATGATGTTCCTTTCTTATGGTGGAAAACTAGCGATACAAGATGGAAGAGTCTACATAGACCCTAAATTGATTAATGAAAGCATTTTCTAAATCTATCCAACCTAGAATAGATCCCAAGGGCAGATTTAAATACCAATTATTCACCATGTCTCCTAAAAAATAAGGAAACAATCTACATACCGCGTCCTGATGAGAAACTTGAGCATGGGTACAAGCATCCTTGAATGCTTGTATATGCTCCTTAGACTTCTTGATTTTCCATGCATGTACTTGGGACAAATTTTTTTTGGGTTCTTTGGTATATCATGGATTCCCCCTAGAATAGTCCCTAACGGAGAGGGATTATTCACAAAGTAAGCCATGGGTAGGACTGGTTCAACAAGTGGTGGTGATATAGGCTGAATTGGTGGCAACACAGGCCTAACCGGTGGGGGTGATAGTGGCCAAGCCAATGATGGTGATGTAGGTTGAAATGGTTGTGGTCTAGGTGAATTTGGTTGAAATCCAAGCGGAGTAAGCAGTGGTGGAAATATAGGTATCAATATTCTATGAGCATGGGGTCTAGGTCTAAACGGGGTTTGCAGTTCTTGTAATGGTTTGGGGTCGGTAGAAAATATGAGAATCCTCTTGTATTTCTCTGGTTAGAATGACACAATGCGAGCCAACTTGTTCCTTCGACCCTCCTTCTAGCGCCAGATCCGTTGATGGTGAAAATGACACAAACAACGTTTAAACATAATATTTCTACTCTATTTCTCTTGAAAAAGAAAGACAACATATATTAGCCTAACTCCCAAGGTCCTGGTAGTTGGTTCTAAACTGTCTGGTGTCACTCAATTGGTCCATGCAACTGTAATATTCAAGGGGCCTATGCTCATAACAAGGAATGCAAGCAATGACTGATTCATCAAACTATTCTTAAAAAAAAAATGGGGTTTTAAATAAAAGAAAAAGATAGATTAGGGCGTACATCAGTGATACATGAATTAAACTTATCTAATATCCAGACATATATCTTCAACAACGAATGTTCTTCCACTATTTCAAGAAAACCATAACATGATGCAATTTACAGAAATAATCCATACTATTGCATGCATCTATGGTGCTTACTTTAACCATCACAATCACACATCATAAAAACTTCAAAGATTCAAAAGAATAAAAAATTTCTCATTCGTTGCCAAGATCATAGATCAACAGACTTTAAATAATTTAACCCATAGATAATTTAACAAGATAATCCTTAAATTTAGTTTCTTCTAATGATTTTCACCACATAGAAACATTTATGCTTCAGCACAATCACTGGCATACAGATAGACTATAATTCATCAACCTTATCAAGTAAAAACTCAATTCCAACACCATATTGCATAAAAAAACCTATAATTATATTCAAATATAACTAAATCATAACAAAGTATCTCTATAAAGCTATAAAAATTCTATCTCCTATTATCAGGTGGCCAATTCTATTCTTATTAGCCAACCCTTACAAAATGATACCCCATGGGTATTTATAGATGTACAAAAATATGAAGACCTTTATATCTTAAGTCGAGATCCAGCTTTTTAGGAACTTAGATTTTCTTGGAAACTCAGATCAATTGATATCTAGTTCCCACATTGAACATCTAGTAAACTGAAAAGAAGAAGAGAGAAGAGAAAAGAAAGCCATGTGCCCATTGGACTGTCAGTCATGCATGTGGCCATAGGACTATCAGTTATGCATGCAGAGTTTGCTCTGAAGTGTACTCATCATAACTGGACAAGACTTGTCGAAGTATATCCATATTTGGTCCATCAATCCAACTATCTTCAAACTTGATCCTCTTCATTTCAGCAGTAGCAAACACTCTCATGTCTCTTAGCTTCATCAACTCCCTTTAGCAGCCCCGATCTCTTCTTTGATATCCATCAACCGATCCAACAATAGATCCTATCCAACATCTCCCTTTTGCACAACCTCCTTAAGGCTATCATCCCATTTCTCTTTTAATTGACTTAAAGGCAGGCCATCCTTTACTGATATATCAACATTTACTATAATAGCAATAACCGCTTCTAACTCATCAAGCTATTCATTTAGATCCTTGCTAGAATCTTGAACTTCATTCTTATGTTTATACAAAAAGTCAGATCTAAACCGGATTATGCTAGAGGTCTTTTCCAAGAAATCTGTGTTATCCTCTTCAAGGATTGACTACTCTAAAAGAGTGGATCATGGCAATTTATTGATCTCTTTCAGCTTCTGGATATACCCTTTGCACTTCTCTTCTTGTTCTCCCAATTCTTTAGCATGCTACTTCATCTCTTCTATTAATTCTAGTGTCATTTTGTGAACCTCAAAATTGTCTCCTAGAACTTCACCCACTTCCTGATTAAGTCGTTTAGTCTATCTATCCATCATCTCAGTCTTACTCTTTATCCACACCAAATCATCCACCTCTTTCTTGCTAAGCAAAACCAATGTCCCAATGGTGGTAATTTGCTATGACCTTGGAGCAGAAACATTCTTCAAGAAAGTGTGCAATTGATCCAATTGAGCCTTAAGCTCATCCTTTCTTTGTTTATCCTTTAATATTCTTGATTTGGTGGATGATGCTACCTCATCAATCAAGTTCATCTGTTGATTCCTTGTGGGTCTTCCCAAATTGACCATGCCCAACTGGTAATCAGTTAGCTGGATATCCCCCACATCCTTGTCCACAACTGGTGTTGCACATTCAACAACATTTTCTCCTCTTTCAGTGAGTCTAGTGGAATGTAGAATCTTGGCCTTCTTCTTGGGCCTTTCCTTTTCAATCTCTTTCATCATATCCTCCCAATTCATAGGTTGTGATGATGTTACTGGCCTCTTTTGAAGATCCAATTTTAACCAAGTAGGAGCACTTGGAGTAGTGGCCATCATAGTTGAAGAAGAAGTAGCAGTTGTAGATTATAAAGGCTATAGCACATCAACCTTAGGTTGAGAATCAACCTCTTATACTTTCTGTTGCTCTCCCTCTACATTTTTTTTTGCAAGCTTTTCAGCTTCTTCTTTGTCTTTTTGCTCTTGTACCCTCTTGTCTTCCTATTCCTTCTTCAATTTTTCCTCTTCTAACCTTTTTCCTTCAAGCAGCTTGTTCCTCTCTTCTTCCAATGCTTTAAGTTTTTCTAAGGCTTCCTTTTCCTTTTGCAGCTACTTGGCTAGCTCCTAAGCATCTTTCTCCTTTTGTATGCGTTCCGCTTCCTCCTCCTTCTTATGAGCTTCTTCAATTATTTTAATTTTAGCCACAAGGGCTTCTCTTTCCCTCTGCTTCTTAGCGTTTTCCTCTTCAAGCCCATGAATCTTCTGCATCAGTTCGAGCTTGTCATTTTCTTCCATGTCTTGAGCTCCTGCTCCATTTGCCTTTGTTTTTTCTGTAGTTCATCGGATCTTTGCTTGGCTTCTATTTATTGTTGTTGAAGTAAGGCATCTGCTTGTGCCTTAGCATCAACTGCCTTTTGCTTCTCCATTTGTGCTGCATGTGGTTGATCATCCAAAGCCTTCTTTGCTTCCTCAAATAGTGCCTATTGATCCTCCTCCATTAGTACATGTTCAGTTTCCTCTTCTAGAGGCATATTTTCTTATGCATCCTTCTCTAACAAGGTTTCATCAAAATTTGTCCCAACATCATGGATCTTCACCTCTACTCCTTTTCCCTTCAATGTTTCAACTATGCCATGAAGAGTTCCCTTAGGCATCTCTTTACTTTCCTACTCTGTAAGAGGGGCTTGAGCAGATGACTCACCTATTGCTGGTGTTGAAGCCACAAGTCCTATTTGAGCATCCTCCTCCTATGCTCCAAGTAAATCTTGAGTGAAAGCTTCCAACTCAATCTCTTCAATATCAGGAGGGAAGAATTCCAAAGGCTCCTTGAGAGGCAACTTCCTCTTGATCCTCTTATATCCCTTCCTTTTCTTAGGAGCTGGACCCTCAAGAGTTTTGGCTTTGAGAACAGCCTAGTGGATACTCTTATCTAAGACCAGTCACCCTATTTGCTTGATGTCTATAGTCTCCTTACTATCCAAATCTACTAGATCCAAACTTTTGGTACCAATGTTCAATGCTTCACATGATGGATCCAACACAACTCCATCATCTACTAATGTATCAAGAATATCATCTTTGATCCCGAACTCCACCATGAGTGAAACATGCAACCTCTCATAATTCATTTTCCTAAGGTCATATTCATCCTGTAGATCACTCCAGAAGTCCTCTAGTAGGTTGAAATGTTTGTCAAAGACCGAAGCCAACAAAGAATTCATTTTCTTCTTTGGGTCAAAGTGCTTTTGAGCAGTATACAAACCCAACTTTAAATGTATCAATTCACTGCAAACCACCTTATCTCCCACAGGGTGTGGGCAGTTGTATTCACCCAATTGCATTGGGAATTTGTGACAACCTGGTTGTGCTTCATCCCAAATCAGGCATTAACCGCCACATCTTGGTAAACAAACTCCATCAGAACCATCCTATTGCGGTAACACCTTGGAAGTAAGTGGGGATGACACTCAAATCATGCCAATCTGAAATAAGTTAACTTGGGGTATTGGATATACCAACATCCCTAGTTTGTTGTAAAGGCCATGACTTCTTGGATCAATCTGTATCTTGCATCTCCATTAAGTTGGTTAATGACTACATATAGGAATGTATCATTAAAGCTTCTAAATTATGCCTCAGAAACCTATAGGGATAGATGATCATAATGATCCCATACACTTTTTTTTTTTCCATTAACCTCTCCTAATATTCCCACTCTGTTCAAACCTAGAAAGATACCTCCTCTAGCTGCTGCATAGACAACATAAGAAGACATGAAAAAGATCTTGGTTTCCCTTATTCTAGTTAACTGGTCATGAATGGTATCCGAGACAATCATGGGCCAGTCAAACTATTGCTTGACACTGAAGATTGTCTGAATGAAAGGAAATATCCATTCCTTAAAATGAAATGCATCCCTCTTCCCAAAGACTCTAGACAACATCATTATCATTTCCAACACCTCTTTGCAAAAAATTTGCCTTCTTTGGCTGATCTGAGAGGTTTTCCAGGGACTTCTTCTCTGCTCTCAACCACTTCTTGTTCAAATGAGCCTTGTTGGCCTCCTTGTGTTTGCTATATATTCCTAAAGCATCTACCTCATTCAACTGTACCAGGTTATTTGGATCAGGGACACTAAACATGTGATGAAACATTTGAGGAGTTAAATCTATAATCACATTGTCCTATGAATCCATACATTGTGTAGTGGCCGGATTATAGGCTCCTGCTACTATCATGATTAGTTCCAAGCATTGGATGGATAAAGGAAATACAATGATGTGATCCAAGCCAGACTCAACTATTCTTTCAATCCTCCCTATTACATCCTCGGTGAACGTTTTCGAGTATAACTCCTCAAAGTTGAATGGGCCTAAATTGGTATTAGTTACATCAGCCCAATCTGATTCCACCTTGCTTGCAGTGACAATAGGACCCCTATGGTTATACCTCAAGGTATAAGGTAGCTTCTCTGACTTAATCTTCCTAGGCTTAGTTGCTGTCTTTGAAGTTTCTGTAGGCCGATTCCTTTGGGAAGCTTCTCCTGATACTCCTGACATTCTTGAGCTTCCTACAAAAAAACCTCAAATTAGATCTTTGAATGAATATCACAAAATATGCTTTAGAATATTACCCTTCATATATATACTGGAGGTGGAACTAGGTAGAAAACATTCTAAATAGTCTCCTTTTAAAACACTGCCAGGATCAGAGTCAAAATAGTTATTGAGCTTATAGTAATAACAAGCGAGACCAAAGTTGGAGTTGGAATGGTAACCGAAATCAGAATCGGAACAAAAATCGATTTGGTTCCATGAAGATTTTCTAATTTGATATTCAATTACAGTTTCGGTTCTAGTTCTGCCTTGGGTTACCAATATTTTGAGAGTGTGCTTCTTATTGTAAGCGAAGTTGGAGATGGGATGGAAATGGATTCGATACTTATTACAAAACTTGTTTCAAATTCTAAATTGATTCCGATGCTTCTTCCGCCTAAAATAACCATGACATCATAAAGATTTCAACAGACTAATAAATAATACCATGATTCTAAGGACTAGGTCATATCAAAATGAAAGGGGCTAGAAAATAACCTATACAAGACCATCCCCATATGACCGAGAGGTAATCGTACTAACTAGGGCATCATTTTAAAACAAGAACATGCCAAAACCCTAAATCATAAACCCACGATTTCAAATAACTAGGGAATGAATTTAACCTCATTCAAACTAACTAGATCTAATGTGAAATAAGATTCCTAAGTAAAATCCATCATTTACCAGACCCTACCAAAGTAAAAACTACAATTAATCTATGCTATTTTAAAACTAGGGCATCACAATACGGTCATGATTAAAACATGAAAACGACCGTGAGGAAAGACAAATAAAATGAGAAAAAAAAACCAGAAAAGAAAAATGAAAACAACAAACAAAGAATAAAAAGCAAATAAAAAATGAATCACATGAACTCACAATAGAATTGAGAATCGTGAATTCGCACGAAACAACTGAAATGAACAAAAACAAAAAATGTGAAATAAAAAAGAAGAGAAGAATAGAGACCCTACCTCAAATGCCAAATAAATAGGTTAGTCCCCTGAAGCGATTCCACATGCAATTGTCTCTCTTTCGATTGATTCATACGCACAAATGCTCCACTTCAACTCTACTTCACTCTTTGATCTTTGAAACAATGATGATAACTACCAGTTAATCCCTAATTAAGGTAAAAAATCAGAGTTTCACACGTGCATGGCACTTGTAATTAATTCCATAAATGTGGTAGAGTGAAGTTAGAACTGCAGAGGGAACTGGCACATTACTGATGTGCGAATTTAGTAAAGTCAATGACCAAAAATGGCGGGAGCGGAATCGGGATGGAAAATGATTTAGAAATTTTTGCAATTTTCCAACTCGGTTCCTGTTCCGGTTCTGGCTCCACCAACAAAGAAGAAAGTGAAACAAAACATAAAGACTGAAATGAGAAACACAAAACTAAGTTAAAAATGAAAGACCAAAAAGCGGAGACGAAGGCAGAATGGGATTCGACTTTGAAACTTTGAATAAATTCAGACTTAACTTCCACTCCGACTCCGACTCTGACAAAGACAAAACTAAAAGGAAAATGAAAGACTGTTGGGATAGGGATTGGAATCAATCTTTGAAACAAGATTCAAAACCCGATTTGGTTCCGGTTCCGGTTCCGATAGAACAAACCAAATAAAAAAAAAGTATTGGAAAAGAAAGACTCCAAACTTTGTTTGAAAAACAACCAAGGAAAAAAATTTGAAGGGGGACCCATTTTGACCAAGGAAAAAGATGGGGTGGTTATGCAAGGCATAAGAGAACATCCATCAAATCATTATATAAAATAAAATTTTATCAATGGTTGAATTTACAAGTTCCCTGGTAGACTGTTGGAGTAAGGAGTAGGGTCGGTAATACATAATTTATTGACTTGCTAAGCCGGTAAAGCTAAGGAGTAGGGTTGGTTTCTTATGATTTTAAAACCCTCAAGACACAACTAAAGTTCCTTTCCACTAGTTATAGTAAGTCACCAACCAAATATAACAAAAAGTAAACTTGTTATAAACTTTGCATAATGAACCTCATATATGGATTAAGAACAAACTTGCAAGAAATGAAAGAACCAAAAACAACAAACAAAATCAATGGGCTTGAAAAAATGTAATTGATCTGTAACCTTTGATTATAACCATATACCTTTGATGCAGAATATTATGCTTTTGACACTGGTTTAGATACTTGTAGAAGCATGAAGATCTCATCAACAAACACTAATCATGTGTTTATGCCAAAAATCTATCCACTGAATACCTTTGAGTCACAACATCAAAATGTATTAGCCATCAAGAATAAAATGTGAATGATGAATGTGCAATGAGTACTTGTTCAATACCTCTGACTTTTTCATGAAACAACTCTGTCAAAATTTTGCAACAACTATCAATACCTTTTGCACCAACACCATGTGAACAAGTAATGAATGAACAACAAGGACTTTGACATGAATATCAACAACCACTTTGGCTATAAATCACCAAATGAATGAAAAAAAATGAAGCAACTCACTCTACATGTAGTTGGCATCAAACACCTTTTTCATTACCAGCTCCATTTACCTTTGACATCAATGACAAACAACATCAACATAGACATGTATGAAATATGTTGAAGTATACAAAATGCATTTGGTTTGTTTGAAGTATACAAGTAGAACACGACATTGTAACTCATATGTTTTTCAGTCACAACAATTGAGAACACTTTTGTAACACTTTTCAAGCAAGAAGAGACATATTTCAGACTTTTGTATGAACATGTTAACACTTGAGATCTATAAACACCAATTGTAAACCTCAATTGTGTCTAAGAGCTAGAAGATAATGCATGCATGAAATGAAACAAACTCACATTGAACATGGACTCATGATATGGTTGTTTCCCTTAGTCTTTGATTGCATAACCTTGATATTTCCTTGATATTGATCTTCATATGGTATGGTATCAATCTTGTTATGATAGATGAAGGTATCTTTGAGTTGTAGATAGATAATAATATGCAAGATTTAGAAATATGAATGACCTAGGTCGATGCAAAGAATAAAGGAATGACACACATTGATTAGATGCAAGAAAATCATATAAATGGCTTATGTAAGTATTCAATATGGGAGGAAAGGATATGAAAGGCTATGAAATGACCATTTTTGAGCTGTAGATAGAAAATAATATGCAATGTTTAGAAATATGATTGACCTTAGAGGTGGATCCAAATAAGAAAGGAATGCACCACATCGATGTGATGCAAGGAAAGCATATAAATTGCTTATGAAATGTATTTGATATGGGAGGAAAGGATATGAAGGCTGGATATGGAAATGAATGGAATGGAAAGGCTATGAAGTGATCATTTTTTTCATGATAAAGTTGAATTCATACCCCTTTGTTATTGGTTATTATTTTTGTAATCATCATAGAATAGAATAACTTGATACACACACATAATAAATAATCATTCCCCATTCATCACTCTCCTTCATACACAAAAAGGTGTAGAGATCCTCAAGCTTCCTCAGAATGTGACAAGAAAATAAAAGATATAAAAATATAATGATAATGATGAAGACAAGAGACATGAGTTAAGATAAAACACAAGATATCATGCATGCAATATGAAAATGATAAATATGAAATATCATGATAACTAAAAATGAAAATGCTAATGCATATGATAAGGACCAATGCACAAAATAGTTTCAGGATGTAAAACACAGTGGGTTGTGACTCAGTAAAGCCCAATGTTTTAGAATGTTAAAGATTTTATGGTAAGTTTAAATGTGTTTCTCATAACAATGATAACACAATGATAAACAAGATATTATTCCTTAGTCAAGCTTAAAACAAAAGGAGATATGGATGGATAAGGATCAATGGTATGGGTTAATGATTTGACATGTAAGGATACACCCTATATGGACGATGAAGATAGATGGATCAAGATATGGAATGATATGGTGGAGGAACCAATGACAAGGGAACCTAAAATGTTTGCTCTTATACAAAGGAGAAATAGAGGACCTATGGAGGACTCCAAAGATGGTATGCCAAAGTAATAACATGCCCCCATGGTAAGATGTATGACAAGTTATAACGAAAGGACATGGATATGGAAGATAAATGGATTTGAAAGGAAACATGAAATGGATGAAAAGTGATATGGATGATGGAAGACACACATGGTATAAAGCATGCATTAGATAATTCTTCTTGCCATTTTTCCCCAATACTTTATACAAGATCAAAGAAATTTCGATGGATAAAGTGGATAAAATAGAATATAAATGAAGGAATATGATGGCTAAGTTAAATTAGGATAATCAATAATGTATCGTACGAATGGAAAAGTATTTCCCCCAAGTGTACAAGCAAGGGTACGTGGATGGATGTGAAAGCTAGTGGATATGAATGGATATGAATGGCCATGGAAATGAAAGCTGATGAAGGTGTATGGATATGAATGGAGGACTTAAATGTCCCTTTGCAGAAAATAGTACCCCATTGACTAAATGTTTCTTATAGACCATGTCTAGCATGTTCCCACTTAAAAATGGTAGGAAAATTGATATAGATAATCAAATGGATAGGGGTAGGAAGAAGGGGGTTAAGGATTCATGCAAAGGATTGGATTAAAGCTATTGAATGAGGGATGAAGGTTGGATGGAAGTATGGAATGGAGTAGTTATGATGGAATGTGGGCAAGAAAAACATTGGAACAGACCTTGAATGGTGGTGAAAGTTGAAGGATTGAGAGTGGGTTGGGATAATAAAATTGGGCATATAAGGACCAAAAATGGATTTGGAGGATGAATAGTGGAGGAATGGATGATGGTGGAATAATGGAGTCTTTTGGATTAGCAAGTTGGGATACCAATTTTGTTTTTTTATTTAAATGCATGGATTTTTTTGCTTTCTTTAGAACCCACATTGTTTTCACTTTTCATTTTTCTTTATCTAGCCTTTTCATTTTTTCTTAATTGACACCTTCCATTTTCTTGGAAGTGTTTTCTATTTTGATTTTGAATCATATTTTTCTTTGTTTTGGCATGTATTTTTAGTGAGACATGATGGTATTTAGGTTTTTGTGGATTCTTCGATTTATGGATTTCTTGTTTGGTATCCCAATTGCTTGGATAGGCCATAGAGAGATTTTATGAAAAAAGAGGATTCTGAAGTGGAGCGTGTTGGAAGGAATTCAATGGTATGTTCCTTTTTGCTCTTGAAAGGGCACATAAGGATATGCATTAGGAACATATGGGCCCATGATAGATGGAAGGGTTGATGGATAGGGTCCATTTGATTGATAGGGTCCAACAAGAGATGGCAAAGATGATGGAGGAGGTGGATGTATTGATCTAAAGGGAGGAATTTTGTGTTTGAAAGAGCTACCAAAGTCTTGAGAAGGAGGCATGTAGCCAAGTCCATAATAATTTATATGTGTTTTAACATTAGGGTGTTCAGTTAAATGGAACTCATGAAGGCGTGTGGTATTATATGAGAAAACCAGATTTTATAAAGGTGGATGAACCAAGCTTATATATTTATGGTTCATGAATGGGATCTTGCGAAAGTTTAGGATTATCATGTGATGTGAGGGAAATGCTTATACCTTGGGGGTATTGACTTTATTGAATGGATGGAAAGCTTTATTGAATGAATTTATACACTACAATTATGGTATGGAGTTGAAAGACTTGGATCATGAGATCGTATGGCATCATGACATGGAATGGAATGATGAGATGGACTAGGATCATGAGAGGTATTACTTTGATCTTCACATAATGGGGGATTTATGATGTCATTATTTTGATCAATGAGGTCAATTAAGTGACATTGTTGAATTTCTATAGGTGCTATGAAGGTGGAAAAACATGAAATGGATGAGCTGGATAAACATGGGATGGATGAGGTGACATGAGTTGGGTGACATGGAGGGTGACATGAATTGGGTATAAGTTTCAATGGTATGAGTTGGAGAAATTAAAAAATATGTTAAGGTATGAGATGGAAGATGGAGGATATGTTAGGCTCATTTTGATCCATGGTTTTAGGTGGGTTTATGATTTTTCTTGCTTGATTAATATTTAGATCTTGAATACCCCATCCCACTACAAAATATCATACACACGTCCAAGAATATATACATTATAATAAACTATGGTCTTCAAATGTATCATTGGATGTTTGATAAATGTGTAAACACAAATAATCTATATGACAGTGAAATGACTTGCTGCAATGAGAAATTTATGTTCTGTACACTATAACAATGTATTTAAGTCCACCTTCATATTGCAAGTTGAAAAACATAGTGGGTTGTGACTCAATTCTCAATTCCTCTTCTATATATTTTAATAAAAATGTATTGAAGTTCACCTTCATTCTATAACAACCCTTGGTTTGAGTAAACATTGTATTTGAATATCTCCATACGTTTGGAACAAAAAATGCACATAATAGTTGTAGGTTGGAAAACACATAGGGTCTTGACTGACTTATCAATTATTGTTGAATTCTCAAGGGTGTAGAGTTTGGGGTGGATTTACAATGTGCGAGATACATTAAAGTAACCAGATGGAGGTGAGGGATGACTAACTAATTGGTTTGTTGCATGTACAGGGTTATGGAAGAGTGTGCAGGATGTAGGTTGTATAGCATGTATTATTTTCCAACTTGTAATTATATGTAGCTAGTATGGTTGTAATGAAACTCTTGTATTTTTTAGACATTAAGAATTTAATGAAAGTCACCTAAAAAATTTATAACAACTCTTAGGTGGACTAAAATTTGGGTTTCAAAATCGTCATATGATGGTAAATGAAAATGCACTAAATAATTGCAGGTTGGAAAACATAATGTGGGATGTTAGTAGATGCTTTTATGAGTCTTGAATTTCCTTTTTATTGGAAACAAGTTGGGGAACACATGTATTGTGATTTTAATCTGTTGTTAATGCTTCGAGTTTGCAGATTTGTAGCCTTTTTTCCTCCTTGCTTGTGACTTCCGCCAGTAAGAACACCACTTGGCTGAAAAACTTCCCCTTTCCAGCATCTAAATTGTTGCAAACCCATGGACTACCACATTACACAAATTTCCTCCTCCACCAACCTCCAATGAAGCTATTATTGTGGCATCTTAAGCTTTTATCAGTTGTGCAACAAAAACTTTAACTTTGACCTTTATCAGTTGTGCAACAACACCTTTAAATTTTGACCTATCAGTTGTGCAACAACATCTTCCATTATTGTCTTTGTTTTATCAAATTCCTATCTTTTAGATTGAAGCTCTCTCCAAACAACATTAAGCTCCTCTTCTTTTGACCATGACAACTTCTTCTTGTGTTTTAATTCCTTTTCTAATTAGTTAATTTTATTCTTCGATTGTTTTGCTCCACTTTGAGAATTTCCAACTATTATTTGTGCAATGTCTTTATTATTAGACTATGCATATGTTTCTATTGGAAAGCTCATTAGGGAACTTTTCTACCTTTTCAGATAAGAATTTCATGCCTCAACCTAACTGATTCTCCTCTTTTTCACTTAGACTTAGGTTTTCCTTTTCTTTATCATCCATTTCAAATTTTATTTGTTCCATGGAATCGCTAACTTCAAGAATGCTTGGCTTCATTTGTTCAACTACACTTATAGCATCATCTCTCTCTTTCTTTTCTTGCACAAATTCATATACAATAGAAAACCTTTTGAGTTAATCCACTTTTGTATTGCAATTTTCCCCTTGCACATACTGCACATGATCCTTCCTCCACTTCTCATGAGCAAGAACAACCTCTTTAGTCAATAAATTATCTATCTCGTTCACTTTGGTTTGCTTCTTGCCAAGTGTTTTTAGAGAAGATTCCTTTATCATTACATACTTTCTAGTATGTACTCATAATTTTTATTACTAGCATGTCATACAATTCTCATAACAAATATTTTTTGGATTATGTCGTATTTCTTGCATGCAAAGGGATGAAGTTTGTACCTGCTTTTTGCCCAACTTTGAGAGTGTATTTATGATTACATAGTCCATATATTTATTTTAACAAGTTATTTTCAATAAGTGTATTTATGATTACATAATTCATATGTTTCTTTAAAAAAATTATTTTCAACAAGTGTATTTATGATTACATAATTCATATGTTTTAGATAGGACTTTCATGTCTCCACCAAATTGATTCTCTTTTTCTACACTTAGATTTGGTTTTACAATAGTGAGTGCGTTGCAATGTTTATAACACATGTTTTACAATCTATAGTTTTATAAAATAGTATTCATGTAACTAAGACCTTTTTTTCATAAATGTATTGTGATATTTATTTATTTTCTCAAGTAGTGGATGAATCAGTTGTTGCAAGTAAATAACAGTTTTTCTACATGCCCGCAACACTATCTATTACTGATGCTTTTTCCCTTTTTTTGACAATACAACTAAAAATGTTGAACTTAAGGATTCACATGAGTCGGCTTCCCAACAATGCTCAAGAAAACAATGGCAGTTTGTTCACTATGGAGAGGCTGCATTCTTCTTTTAAATTCAATTTTCAGATGGTGGAGGATGTGATTCATAAGATCGACAAATTTCTAGAGCCCATGGAACTTGTACTACCCTATTTTGAGGCTGATGTAGCATGTGGATTCCTCTCAAGCTCCATGGACTTGCTCACATACCATACTATGGTTCACATTCTATGTGAAAATTATATGTGGAATTTGGTGGTAAATCACACACAGCTTAATGAAGCATTCCAAAGATATGATGTTGATCACAGTGTAAACCCCATTGGTGGAATATTTTTATGTTGTTGCTTAAATCATCCTGAGATATGAGGTGTGTAAAAGAAATGTTTAGAAGTATCCTATATCATGAGGGTCCTCATTTTTTTTACCAAGCAAAGCAATTGCATGGTCATGTAGTGGAACCACACATGTAAGAGGATATATGGGAGATGTATTGTTCCCTCCGCATACTACTAGGCCATCCCATACTAATTCTAAAAAATGATCAAAATGTTATTCAATATCTTGGCTTAGGATTCCTCTGTCATTCAAACTAGGGCACAAATGTAAAGATTGAATCTAATTAGGATAGACAAAAACTTGTTAAATGAAAAATGGAAACTTCTAGTTTTATTTTGTATTACTGTTTTGAAACACTATTGTTGGACGTAAGATATTTTGTATTACTCTTTATTACTATTTATTACATGAATACTATTTTGTAAAACTATAGACTGGAAAACACAGGGTGATATAAAAACTGCAACTCACTCACTATTGTAAAACTAGATCTACTATTTTGAAACAAAATTTTTGAATGAAAGATATTTTGTATTACTTTTTATTACTAGATTTTGTACTACTGTTATTTTATTATTGTTTATTATTGTATTTCAATATGGAAATTTAAAGGTGATGTACATCATATATATACAATGCAATATCATAGGCACAACTAACAAGGTATAAATGAGCAAGGTATTTAGTTTTGAAACTCATCCATAAACATAAAAAATTCATTACCATAGGTTTGTCCCTTTATCATTTGACTTGACTGTGCATTGTAAAGAGGTCTACCATAATCTTCTTAATGATTGATTAATTTTTTTGATTTTCCCTTTTGTTTAACATATGACAAGTATCCTTGTCATTGTGTTTTCCTTTTTTTCATATCATAGAGTTTTGAATGTATTGAATACTTTCATGAGACTCTAAGCAAGGATGATGTAGCATGTGGGAAAAAATCAACCGCAAAGGTACATGAAAGTATTCAATACATTCAAAACTCTATCCATTTTCTTGAAAGAAATCTGATAGATTCACAAAAATATTTGTTATGAGAATTGTATGGCATGCTAGTAATAAATAAAATATGAGGATGTACTAGAAAGTATGTAATAAAAAATGAATCTTCTCTAAAAAAACTTGGGAAGAAGCAGACCAAAGTGAACGAGATAGATAATGTATTGACTAAAGAGGTTGTTCCTGCTCAAGAGAAGTGGAGGAAGGAGCATGTGCATTATGTTCAAGGGGAAAATGGTAATGCAGAAGTGGATTAACTTGAAAGGTTTTCTATTTCATATTAATTTGTACAAGAAAAGAAAGAGAGAGATGATGCTATAAGTGGAGCTGAACAAATGAAGCGAATAATTCTTGAAGTTAGCAATTCCATGGAACAAATAAAATTGGAAATGGATGATAAGGAAATGGAAAAACTAGATCTAAGTGCCAAAAGAGAGAATCAATTGGGTGGAGGCATGAAAGTCTTATCTGAAAAAGGTAGACAATTTTCATAATGACCTTGCCAAAAGAAATATCTAAATACTCTAATGATAAAGACACTACAAAAGCAATCGAAGACTAAAATTAGCCAATTAAAAAAGGATTTAAAACTCAAGAAGAAGTTGTCATGGTCAAAAGAAGAGGAGCTTAATGTTTTTCAGAGAGAGATGCAATCTAAAAGATAGGAATTTGATAAAACAAGGACAACAATGGAAGTTGTTGTTGCACAACTAATAGGTCAAAATTCAAAGGTGTTGTTGCACAATTGATAAAGGTCAAAATTCAAAGGTGTTGTTGCACAATTGATAGGTCAAAATTCAAAGGTGTTGTTGCACAACTGATAAAAGTTTATGATTCCACAACAATAGCTACATTGGAGGTTGGCGGAGGAGGGAATTTGTGTAATGTAGTTGTGGATACATAATAGAAAGGAAAGCTCCCACTTCAATTAGGACATCTACATACATGAGTAATGATTATTCCTTTAAAATATATCCAATACCATACTATTTCCTCAACAACTCAACAATCACGAGTGAAATTGTTGAGAAATGGAAATGCAAGGTCGCCACTATCTCTTGTTGCATATGAAGATAAAATTGAACCAACTATGCAATTTGTATTTCTTAGTGGATGAGTTTGTAGCAATTCAGATGCTGCAAAGGGGATGTTTTTCAGCCAAGTGGTCTTCCTATTGGTGGAAGTTAGAGGCAAGGATGTGAATTGTATGGTCTTGGATTTTGTTTAAAGGGATACTCATTACTCCTATATGTATATGTCCTATTTGAAGTGGGATATTTCTTGTATGTTCCATATCCACTACCACATTACACAAATTCCCTCCTCCACCAACTTCCAATGAAAATAATGTTGTGGCATCTTAAAATTTTATAAGTTGTGCAACAACACCTTTGAAATTTGACATATCAAAGCGCTTTGCAAGACCATTATAGGTAAGTTGAACATTTCCTGCAACTATTTTGAGAATTTTTTATAGAGGGTTGTTATAAAATACGGAGGTGAACTTCAATATAGTTTTTTGTTATAGTTTGCATAAAAGAAAGTGCTCATTGAACAAGAATTGAGAAGTGAGTCACAACCCTATGCATTTTCCATCCTGCAACTATTATGTGCATTTTATGTTTGAAACGTATGACGATATTGAAATGGAATGTTTGCTGAAAGTAAGGGTAGTTAAAAAATAGGAAGGTGACCTTCAATACATTGTTTTGTTATAGTTTGCATAACATAAAGTGGTCATTGAACAAGAATTGAGAAGTTTGTCACAACCCTGTGTGTTTTCCATTTCCTGCAACTTTTTTGTGCATTTTTTGTTGGAAACATATGATGATATTGTAATGGAATGTTTAATGAAAGTAAGGGTTGTTATAAATATGAAGTTGAACTTCAATAGAATTTTTTGTTACAGTCTGCATAACAGAAAGTGGTCATTGAACAAGAATTGAGAAGTGAGTCACAACCCAATGTGTTTCCCATCATGCAAATTTTATGTGCATTTTTTGTTCCAAACATATGATCATACTGAAATAGAATGTTTGTTGAAAGTAAGGGTTGTTAAAAAATATGAAGCTGAACTTCAAGGAGGAACTTCAATAAATTGTTTTGTTATAGTTTGCATAACCAAAATTTCTCATTGAACAAGAATTGAGAAGTCAGTCACAACCTTGTGTGTTTTCCATCATGCAGCTAGTATGTGCATTTTTTGCTCCAAACGTATGACAATATTGAAATGGACTATTTGTTGAAAGTAAGGGTTGTTAAAAAATATGAAGCTGAACTTCAAGGAGGAACTTCAATAAATTGTTTTGTTATAGTTTGCATAACCAAAATTTCTCATTGAACAAGAATTGAGAAGTTAGTCACAACCTTGTGTGTTTTCCATCATGTAGCTAGTATGTGCATTTTTTGCTCCAAACGTATGACAATATTGAAATGGACTGTTTGCTAAAAGTAAGGGTTGTTATAAAATATGAAGGTGAACTTCAATACATTTTTTTTATAGTCTGCATAATAGAAAGTGTTCATTGAACAAGAATTGAGAAGTCAGTCACAACCCTGTGTGTTTTCCATTTCCTACTTCTTTTTTGTGTGTTTTCTGTTCAAAATGTATCATGATAATGAAATGGAATGTTTGTTGAAAGTAAGGGTTGTTGAAAAGTATGAAGATGAAATTCAAGGAGGAACTTCAATACATTGTTTTGTTACAGATTACATAATAGAAAGTGCTCATTGAACAAGAATTGAGAAGTGAGTCACAACCCTATGTGTTTTCCATTTCTTGAAACTTTTTGGTCTATTTTATGTTTGAAATGGAATTTTTGTTGAAACTGTGGATATTTAATAAACCCCCATGCTCCCTTCAAGTTGTTTTTGATGTTTTTCTTGACTTTCAACTGTACCTGATGATTTTTAAAATCCTCCTTGCCAGTCTTTCGGTGCTCTCGACTCACTACCGCCACATGTCACCTAAGCGCTTATCGAAGGGGAGCTTCCATTCCTTTCTCTTCTGAGCCTTGTTCTACCCCCACATGTCGAGAGATCAAGTGATTTTGGCATGCTTTCATACAACGCTCTTTCGAGGCCCCGACTTCCTGCCACATAGCCTTCGCCTATGCAAAATTTTGGCAGGCCCCTCAAGTGGTGCCAATAACAAGGATGTTGCCACATGTCTTCTCATCATAGGCTCTCATCAAATGATAGGGAGAATGAAAAATGGTTTATGAAATACCGCCATGTGTTCCTTCAGCGTAGCTACAAAGAAGGGAGGAGTGGTGCGAATGCCAAGCTGAAATATTTTGCCGCATGTTCTACCTACTTTTGCTGAGAGGCAACACTTGTTTACACAAGGTAGGCTAGGACAACTTCCATCATTTGTAGGGAATACATCTGGCTATCAGATGACTGGGATCATGCTTGAGAATCTTTCTGTTAAAGCGGTCATGATGAATCATTGCTACAAGCATCATGATTGATGATGAGGAATATTTTTTGTTACAGTCTTTCAGGTGGTGGACACCCCTAGCTATATATACTACTTCTTCTTTTGGAGAGAGGGTTGGTTTTTTTTGTTAGTTCAAAATAGCTATAGAAGAATTAGTGAGACACTAGGGCTTTGTTTTGTTAGATAACTATAAAGACTCACAGACTATGCCCTTGTAATTTGGCTTTTATTTTTCTTAACTATTGATAACATTATACTATGATGTTTCTGAATAGTTCATTTTTAACTTCAATGATTTCAATAGAATGCTGATTTAGAACCATGTCTTCGAATCTTTCTATTCAGTAAAGATATGTACAAATTATTTTATGTCATGAAATAAATTATTCAGGTCTTTCTCTTTAATGGTTGTTATTTCAGACATAGTAGATTGTTGAATGGGCCCTTAGACTACATCTACAAGATAGGTCTATCATGCCTTACATCTAAATCTTGGTGCACCTTCCTAGTTAGATCCTTTATTTTATATCTACTTCCTTTTATCATTCCAAAACCCTAGCTATAAAAGAGTCAACTTCTTTAAAATCTTGAGGTTACTTAGTTTAGCGCAATAGGTCCCCCCTTTAATTGAGTTTCCCACAAAGGGATATTACCTTGTCATTTTTGGGCATCAATAGTTTTCTCTTTTTCTTGGGATGCCTGGTGGGACCGTGAATGTGCTTAATCCTTAAGCAAGTATATGAGCCATTGACCTATCACAAGATCCCAAATAGTAAACAACCCTAGTTTGTTGGTACCTTCATTAGAGTTAGTACCAACTAGAACCCATCACATAAATGTCTCAAAACCTCCACCAACCAAAATTATGTGGCATGAGACATCAAAAGTCCTCTTAGAACACCTATAGTGCCTACTGTTTGGGCACCCATCCCAGTCTCTGCTCTCAAATCTATCCCTAAGTTCATTGAAGATGGTTCAAGAATGCCATCTGAACATTTGCAAGATGTGGCGGATGTATGATTGGTACACGAAGTTACAGACCAGAATGTCGCACTAAGGCTGCTCATAGATTCTTCTAGAGGAAAAGCATTAGAGTGGTATCACACTCTGTCAACTAACTCTATCGACACTTGGCATCGGCTTGTGGATCCTTTTTATGAAAGATTCTTGAACAACAGAGATAGGTCTTCCCAGTATCACCAACTAGAGCTCATCAAGCAAGCTCCATATGAGGCCCTGACCAACTTCAATGCTTGGTTCCACATAAATTGGAAAAGCATATAGGCTACAATCCACCCGCCACCCGATCTGGCATTCATGTTTTACCTAAAGTCCATCAACGTCAATATCTCAATGATGATCCAGTCACTCAGTGGAACCACTCTACGGGATGCATATAACATTGCAATTAAAGTAGAAAACAATCTGATCGACATTGGAAATATATCGCCTTAGCCCATCATGCCTATATTCCCTGAAGTACCAACTTCTTCCCAAGAAATTCCACTAACCATGCCAGTTGCTCCTCCTCAATCTATGTACACAAACACAAGCGCATCGTAGAACGTCACACCTAGTCCCTTGAAGGATGAGATGAGTGACATAAAGGAGATGTTCTGAGCTATGGCCAATGAAATAACTATCATCAAATGCAACCAAGTTGCTCCTCCAAAGTCGGCCTATCATAATTATCAAGGAGGAATACCCTCTTACCAACAAAACCAGTTCCAAGGAGGTGCTCGCCCAAATCCTGAGGCACAAGAAACAAGTGAAATAGCACTGATACCCACTCCATTGAAGAATGCCAGCCTAAGCCCTAACACAAAGCTGACTGGAGGACAAAACAATTTGATCAATGATGGTAATCCTCAGTGTTTTCCTTATGGTGATTCACATATGCCCCATAACTTCCTACACGGAAATCTACGACAAAAGGTAGCGAAGAAACGCAGGCCAAACTCAATGTCAGATGATGGGGATTACACATATACTTCTCTACAAATGGAAAACATGATACTCACCACTCAAATGCAAGGGATGTCTCTGGAACAAGAGACCGATATAACTCCTGACCACGCCCTCTTCTCATAGATGGAAGGAAAGGAGGAAGTGTTTACATTCAAAGCATCCACTTCCAAGACCCCACAAGTGCAATTTGATTACAACACTTGCTCCAAATAGAGATTCACAGGTGAAACAGTCATCCCATAATTAGTCAATTTGTAGCCTAAAAGTACTCTTGACTTCCAGACTAGTGCCCCTGGAATAGTACCACAAAGTCCTCCACAAAGGGAGACCATAACAATAAGGACTAAGGAGACAAAGATTTAGAGTTCACCACTGTTGGATGTGGTGGAGAAATTGATAAAATCATCCGCTAACATTTCCCTGTGGGAAATCCTAGCCATGCCGGAACATAAGACATTGCTATAGAGGGCTCTCCAAGAAGACTCAACCACAAAACCAAAGGAGAAATCACATCAGGATAAGACTACTGAGCAGTCACCACCTCCCAAAGTTCTTGTAAATACCACAAAGGATGCCTCTACTAAGGATCAAGAGGAAGAACCGACATTCAAATTCAGCGAAGGCAAACCAAAACCAATGACATTTTTCTTAACCCTTATTGTAGGTAGGAAATTACTGCATAATTCCATGATTAACTTTAGCACCAACACCACAGTCATGCTCAAGCAAATAGTTGAAGCCCTGGGATTGAGCTATGAACCTTTTAAAAAGAGAGTCATACAACTAGATGGGAACATGGTTAATACTATGGGGATCATTAAGGACCTCCCATTAACTTTGTTTTCCTACCCAAATATCATTGTCAAGAAGGATACCGTGATCATTGATATACCTCCAATATTCAAGTTGTGCTTGTCCAAGGAATTCACTTCTAAGCTTGGTGGATACCTTTCTTTAGATTTCTCACACCTAATTATAAGGACCAAATATGGATACAAAATGAAGCGGGTGTCCAAAAATTTGCATTTTGAACATGTTGTGGATGAAGCTAAGGCAATCTTCGAGTCTGCTCACACCTCCATAACCAAGGAAGAGATGTACTACACTGAGGTTTTAGAAGATGAAGAAATCACTAGAGATCAGACCAAGCAAGAAGAGGTTGTCCTAAGTGAGTTCATTGATAAAGACCCTTTTAGAAATTATCATTTCATTGGATTGGGAACTTATGTAATTCATGACAAAGACCAAGCCATCCCGAAGGTGATGCAGAAGCTTGAAAGCATTTCGGCAACTAGATTATGGTCGCTACACTTCGATGGTGAAAAATGCAAGAGTGGTGCAGGAACTAAAGTATTCCTGACTTCCCAAAGTGGCGGGGAGACAATCGGACCTTTCTAATCCCAACTTTCCTCTTTCAGCAACAAGGCTGGGTATGAAGGCATCATACTAGGGTCGAGATCAGCAGAGAAAATGGACATCAAGCAAATGAATATGTTCGAGGTTCTCGAACTAACCATCAGGCAAGTCCAAAATATCGATACTGAAAAGGATGCCTGGATGAGATCCTTTGGAGAACAGGTCTGGGACCTAATTAAGAGCTTTGGAACTTTCAATATTCAAGCGGTTCCTTAAGAACAAAATAATTGTGCAAATCAAATGGCCGAAATTGGATCCTGATCCAAACTAGCGCCCAACCTAATGTATAACCAACGCTTTGTACGAGTAATCCAACTCATAAATCTAGATGATGGGTAGAGCTAGCAAGTGTTTGACAGTGATGAATACATCACCTTGATCAAATCGCAATTAGGAGAAGTTACCAACCAATTGCAAGAAAGAATCGCCAAAACTAACGATGGACGAGACATACAATAGGAAATCCATAAGCTTCCAAAGAGTTTGGTCACTCCTAAAAGCTCTCCTTTTGGAAATTCTAGAAGTAATAGGATAAAGCTTGTAGCAAATGAAGGCAATTATATGGGTTGTCAAATCAGAAATGAAAATGATTGTAAAGTCAGAAGAAGCATCCTACATCAAGTTAAAGAAGGGCTTATACATTTTTCAAAGGAAAATGAATAGGTATTGGCTTGGTCGTATGATAAACTCAGAGGATATGATCTCGACATTTTCTAGCCTACAATAGAACTAGAAAGAGAGACTTAAGTTGTGTACCAAACACAAAGGCTAGTGAGTCTTCATGTGAATTGTATTCTCAGTCAACCCTACCATTTGGGTTTTTGGTCTCATCCTAGTCTAAAAGAAGAATGAAGATATCTACCTATATATCAATTTCTGCAACCCAAAGCAAGCGCCTGCAAGAAATCATCACCCACCACCCTCTATGGAGTCAAGTTTACATGATGTAGTAGGTGCAAGTGTGTTTTCTCTATCAGATGGCTATCTAGACCAGAGGTTGTATGGTAGAGGTCTAATGATAAAATTCAATCAATAGAAAGAAAAAACTAGCTGGCATGAGAAATCTAACAGCCTTCAAGAGGGTTCGTTCACAATGATTCAATGCAAGCGATACAAGGCATTCAAATCAAAAATGTAGTAGGAAAAGCGATAGAGTTTCCCATTAGGGGAATTCACCTTAAAAGTTCTATAGAGCTCAATTAGACGGTTCTACTATGTAAATATGTAATTATTGTGATTATTTTTTTTTTCTCTTTGTTCTTTTGTTTGTTCGATCAGTCTTCCTAATCCATGATACAAAAAAGACTCACATTCTGATATAGAAAATAACACAAATTCCCAAAAGGATAAAAATTATGCAACAAGGAAGAGATGTTAAACACAAGCTACATCTTCATTATATATTTATATACTTCAAAAAGTACAATAGAAAAATGGCTCAGAGGCCACACTTTTAGAGGAGTATATACTTATATATTCATATACTATGAAGCATTTTATAGGCTATATACAAAAAGACTAACAAAGTTTCAGTCTTAAAGAAGAGAAAGGGAGAATATTCAATCTTGGGTAGAAACAATAGCAGCATCATCTGGGGCCACCTCATCCTTAGCTATACCAGCAACACCATCCAGAGATGCGATGGTAGAAAGTGGAGGGAACACCAGGTTCCTAAAGTTAGTGTACCAGTCAATATCATAAAATGGCACCACGTTGTATATCTTGAACATTAAGTGGCAAACACGGGTAACCTTTTGGCTATGGACTTCTCATGACTGAAGACAAAAACTACTCAGAAATGACAACCATAGGATGACTGCATCCTCTTCAATAAACCTACGAAGGTTGCTTGTAGTCAGAATCCCTCTGCCAAATGCAACATTTGTCACCACCTCCCTAAGGCCCGTTCAGGTACTTCTTCGAGAATATTTTTGTCACCAAATGGATGATAAGTGGATTGGGGACTTGAATTTCAAGCATCGATGCCACAAAATGAGAGCACATGTTAGTGTTTACTCATACTTATCCTCATATTCGAGGAAATCATGACCCAGGACCTATTTCATAGCCACAATGGCCAAAGAATGTTTATTATTCATCATCCTCTTCAGACACGTAGTCAAAATTTCACCTAGGAAAGCCATTTGTGGTTTATGGGAGGTTAGCCTAATTGGG